>APFE030873732.1:3846-94637 GCA_000404065.3 Pinus taeda
TTTAGTATAATTTTATGAGTATGAGTTTGATGGTTTGATGTTAAAGTAAATATTTCAAGTAGAGAGAGAGTTGTGTCTTGTGTTAGTTGATGAACTTAAATTTGTGTGTGGGTCTAGTCTGAAAATTGGATGAAATGAGGCCCATGATTTTGTTAGTTTGATTCAAGTGGATCCTAGACTAAAATATTGTGAAACGTGGTCCTCATGAGAGCTTGATGGTTGGGGCCTTTAGTGTGTGGGTGGTGGCTTGTAGTTTCAGGGTGCAACAACATCCTTTAATTAGTGGCCTAAGAACATGGGAGTATATGCTTCCATCGAGTGGTGGTTGGATAGACTATTAGGTATTGGGGAATCTAGTAGGTGGTGACCTACAAAGTCATGAGAGTAGTGACTTTTGGCATATGGTGCTCTGTAGAGTTCAGGAACTAGTGGGTTCTATCAAGTAGTGGCCTATAGTAAGTGTTTCTTACATGATTTGAAAGTTGTGGCTTGCACACTATTGGTAGTTAGTGCATATGTAGAAGAATATTTTGATTAATTAGAGGAAGAGTGAAGAATAACATCTAAAGGTGGTTTTGTCTCTTTAGGTTTCCACCTGACATTTGGTGTCTCTATGTGTGATCAAGTGTATGTTGATTTAATGATGTGTTGTGCTCTTATGGTTCACATGCATTTATGATTATATGCTACTCATGGTTTACATGTTTTATCTACTTGTACTTAGACTTGTTGTCATAATGTGTTGTTAATTAAGTGATGATTAAATTAATGTTAAGAAAGGAAAAAATTGGGAAAAGATTGATCCATAAACTACACTACTGATTCACCCCCCCTCTTAGTAGTTTCCACTTTACAATGATTTGTATTAGAGTGGGGGCTTTTAGTTGTAGGTTAATCACTAGAGAATAGATCTGGTTAGTTTTGGTAAAACTGAAATTTTATTTTTTTGAGTGAATTCTCAAGGTATATATATCAACACTACTACAAAATATTAGGTATTAAAAGAAAATTTTTTATTTCAATTATTAGCTCTTGAATTAGACATTTGGAATTTAGTTTGTGAAGGTTACAGAAAATATCCTATGGTAGCTAAAGTGTTGCAACAGAATGCACAAGCAAGGGGCATGATATATGAGAATCTCCATAATGTAAATCTAGAGAAGGTAACATATCTAAAATCTTTTGAGGATACATAGGACACAATGCAGGTGTTATATGGAAAAGGTAATGGAGAAATCGAGAAGCAAAGTAAGAAGAAGAAGAAGAAGAAGGCCTAAAAAAGGGAAGAGTCTCATCCCCTAGTGTGAATGGCTCAAATGAGAAGAAACCTAGTAGATATGAAAGGAAACATCTTGATCAGTTATTCTTGACTTATTCATTAGATATTTGCAATAATAACCAGTCAAATATGAGCAGTTAGGATAATAATGGTAAGTATCTCAAATTTGAATGTGTCATCCATGGATGTTGTAGAAAAAATTTATATTGAAATTAGTGGACTAATTGTTGCATGCAAAGATCAAGAGAGATTGTCACAGATTATTCATGATAAGGAGGCCAATCTCAAGGAAGAATTTATTAGCTTGAGGACCTAGTTGGCAGAAGTGAGAAGAATTGAGGAGGTAAAGGCTAATCAAAAAAAGGAGAGAGAGGGATGATTTGAAAAGCTTGAAGCTTAGGTTGTCTAATTAAGGAAGAAATTTGATCTTAAAGACAACTAGCTCAAGTACGAGAAAAAAAACCTAAGATTTGGATAACATACGCAGCAACCAAAGATCTCCATCAAATAGGTTTGGTCTTTGCCTTCATAAGGGAAGGTCCAACTCATATGCAGGAAAAAAAACAATGCAGATCTTAAAGAGCCTATAGAACAAATAGTACCAGCAAGAGCATCAAGAAAGGAAACGGGTAAAAGATCCACCAACAACCAAGAAGAGAACTAAGAGGAGCACCTACATCTAGAAGAAAATTCACTCCTACAATTGATGTTGGAAAATTTTAGAGTAAAAAATTTGGACATGTGGAAGCCAATTGCAAAATGCACAGATCCATGCAACAATATGGGCATCCAAGGAGATCAACCAACATGTATAGTAGTTCATTTAATGGTTGATGATGAGTCATGGTATTGAATCAAAATGTTGAAAACTCAAAATGAAGATTGTGGATGATCTGAGATCTCAACAGAGAAATCCTCACCATAGAAAATTATATTTACAAACTCTAATTAATGGATTTTTTTTCTTGTAACTTATTTGGTTACAAGGAAATTGATTGCAAATCTAGCCAACATAGTAGAGGAAGATTTTATTTGAGAAATAGATTTGACATGATAAGAAATATATTTTATCCTCTTACCACATATTTCACTAATGTGAGATACTACGCATATCAAAATCTTGGTCACATGGCTAGATGTTTCTAGTTGTTCAGTTCCTCAAAAGGATAAGTTGAAGCAGAGTAGACCTCGCAGAAGATAAGACATGGATGATAAGAAGAAACCTACTATAGTGTGGATGAAGAAGAAGGATTAAAATTCCATGAAGTAGGGAGATCAACCCCCTCTGCAGTTCATGGTTACCAGATGCATAAATGACTGCAGAAGTGTGTGAGAAGTGCATAGAATCAAGGGGAGCGCATGGGAGAATGGTCAATTTATGGAGATTAGTAGTAGCAATATCATGGTGTGTACGAGAGCCTTATGTAAGAAAAATTCCATAGGATCGGCCTTCCCATTATATTTATAATCAAAATAGGGAGAGTTATGCATGGTGTTATGTTATCATGGCTTTATTATCATTTTTAGCTTTTTTTCACTCATTTGCTTGTAACAACAACATACATTGCATCATGAGTTGAAAATGCATGAAAATAAACCTTGTTGTAATTTTCATGATCATCATTTGTCAGTAACCTAGTATGATTCATGGTTGCGAACAAGAGCTTATTTGGTTCAACCATATGTGTGAGAGAGTAGTGGTTTGTCATGCATCTTAGTGTGACGTTTCTCTTCAACCATGTAAGCATTGATGAGTGCATTGAAGTAGGAGTCATGTACTGTCATTATATATCATTTTTTTGGTCATGCTTTAGACTTCAAGTTATTGTTTTGGCTAGTTGAGAGATGTGTGGAAAGAGAGTCCTTGTTTTGGAGAGAGCACTTGTATCTAGCATGCGTAGAAAGAGAATGGCTCAGCCATATGTGGGATAGTGAGCTACTTATTTTGGCATTATCAGTAGTGTATTATATGTTTAATCAATGTATGCATTTTTGTGTGAAAGTACTAGCCATATACTATTATTTTATTTATCATTGGGTTAGTTGGTTTATTGATATGTCTTGGGCATATATAGGAAAGAGATCCTTGAACATTGTTACAACGATGAGTGGGCTTATCGATATCATTCCTTGATCGTTGTATTTCATGAATAGCCCTATAATTTTACTATATATCATTTGTTCATGGTTTGTATGAATTTATTAGTTAGTTTTTGGCCTATTACATATGGTAATGAGGAATTTTTTTGAATAGTAGTAAGAAGAAGATATTTGCAGCATATTGTAGCACCATTACATGTTTGGGGGAATCTTGTTTAGAAAAAATGAAAGCATGGTGTTAACTAGAGGTTTATTGGCATGTGGAAGTTGGTGGTAGTTGATCTGCTTTCATCAACAAATCATTTGGTATTAGCTTTTTCTTTTGATAACAATGTGAAGTATTTATTGTGTCCTCATGGGTGTTCAACTAGACTTATCCACCCTTTCCATTGATTCCAAAGGGGAGAGTGAGACAACCACAAGAGAATAATGAGACCAATTAAATGGAGGATAATGAAGATCAATTTGGTTTTGTGGTTGTAGGTTGACATCAACGACAATGGGGGAGAAAGTTGGGTGCAAGGTGTTAGCTTTGATGTCAACCGCGGGAGACAACTAATTACTTAAGGTTAGAATTGATAAATAGGATTCATATTGATGGTTATGTGCATTAAAGATATTTTTTGATGTGTCAAAAATGTTTTAAAGGTGTTTAGAGGTCCTAAAGGTCCCCGAGGAGGTGTTGAAGAGGTTGCAACAATTTCTAGATAGTTAGAGCTTCATTTTCCAAGAGAAAGGGAAATGTTGTGGTCTACCCATGGTCACAGAAAAGAATTGGGACAGTGTTTCACTCTTTCCTCCTTATGTATGCATAGTTTAGTGCAAGGATACTAGTTTCATGCTTGTGCAGATGCATGTGGGTGTTAAAAAGAAATACCATGGGCACAAACCATGGATTTGACCACAGTATTGCTTGAGTAACATTTGAATCACTTGGTGCAAATTAGTTATGATTGAATTAGTCCAAAAATGATGTTTCGGTCATCAATTGATATGGTCAAAAAAAGTTTGAACATAATGATTGACTAGAGTATGGCTTAGTGCATAGTGGAATGAGGTTATGGCATTGATCTAGTCTCTAGATGGGCCTGTATGCATATGGTTTCCTTAGTGATCAATTGTGTCAATTGCATGAAAAATCAACATTATTGTTAAATATGTTAAGCATTATACAGAGTTGAGGTTATCCAAGTGCATAGTCTACCACTTAAGAAGATTGATTAGTGATAAAGGTGTACATATAATATGTGGAACAACTATAGCTAAGTATTGTGTGCACTAATAGTTGAAAGAGCAAT
Source organism: Pinus taeda (assembly GCA_000404065.3). NCBI lineage: Eukaryota > Viridiplantae > Streptophyta > Pinopsida > Pinales > Pinaceae > Pinus > Pinus taeda. Next base: position 8,524 of record APFE030873732.1, read on the forward strand.
GACCAAGGCAATATTAAAGTGTGTGTAGAGTGTGTGATTTCTAAGAGTGTGTTGAAGTTTTTTTAACTCACAAGAATATGCGTATTGCAATGGCTGATGCATAGTTGATACCCAAGGTTGTTTAGAGTGTGTGATTTCTAAGAGTGTGTTGAAGTTTTGTTAACTCACAAGAATATACTAATTGCAATGGCTGATGCATAGTTGATACCCAAGGTTTGATGAGAGATCGTTGTCAGTAGATGATCAATAGAGGTGCAAATTTGACTTGGGTGACTAATCCAAAATGTCAAAGATCAAATTAATTTTGAATTTGATGTCTTGCACATGGCCTATAGTAGAGCTTGTGTTCATAAATTGAAATTAGAGGTCGATTCACGACAAGGATCAAAGTTAAAATATTGGTGTGCTGAAGTTGAGAGATGCAACAATGGGACAAATGTAGCATAATATGGTCATAGTGATAATGCTAATGTGTTTGAAAAGGATTGATCTAAAGATGACAAAGTAGTAGAGATTAGTGGAAGATCCTATGTGTGATAGAGTATTTTCTTCAAAGGTAGGGAGCGTGCCAAGTCAATAGAGTTTGATTACAAGAGTGATTGTTTTGTTTCATGGAAACCAATATATATTCTACTTTAGCCTCTATGTATATGCTATATGTCATGTAATACTAGGTCTATGTTTGGGTGTGATGTTTTATTAGTATTAGTTTCTAGAGTTTTGTATCTTATCCATTTCTTTGTATCTTGCATGATTGTGTATTGAGGGAAAAGTTTGGTTTATGGGGTAGATTTTTGGTGTATTCTATTAGTATTTCTATTGTAACTATGTAATGTTATTGGGATTTGAAATATATATTTGTATGGGTGTTAGAATATGCTGGTGATTATCCTTATGACTCATGAGTTGGTGAGATGACCTAAGAGTTTCAGTGAAGAGGTTGATGCTACTAAAGTATGTAGCAGAATTGTATGATTTTGATTTTGATGGTTTGATGTGAGATTAGAGACTACATGTAGAGAAGGTTGTGTATTGTGTCAGTTGATGAGATTAGATTTGTGTGTGGGTCCATTCTAAAAATGGGATGACATGAGGCCCATGATTGTATGAGGTTGAGTAAGGTGGATCTTAGTCTAAAATTTTCTGAAGCATAGTCCACAATAGAGCTTGAAGTTTGGGGACTTCAGTGAGCGAGTGGCGTCCATGGGGGATTCACTCAATGAACCTCATACATATCACGTGCGTTCGTGGCATATTAAACAATACCCTTAATTTGACTACATATTGGAAAATACCTCTAAAAAACACATTATTTAACCCCCTACCAATATGACCTCAATTGGTTCTGAATTCCTGATCACAAAACCCCTAGTTTCATTAGATATTGGAAGTATCCATATTTTCATTAACATTTTTTATACCCCTTTATATTTTTTCATTAACTTTGGGCTCCATTTTTTATACCTGCCAATATAAAAACCCTCTAAACTCAAATATCACCCAATATATTATGTGATTTTTTTCCTCAATAAATATCCCCCAATATGAACCCACGTGGTATGGTATTGCTCCCTAGTGAAGCCCTTGTGGTGGCGGCTCACTAGCAAGTGGTGGCTTGCATTTTCATGTTGTAACAACATCCTTTAGGTAGTGGTCTGAGAACTTGGGAGTATAGGCTTTTGTCTAGTAGTGTCTGGATAGGCTATTGGGTGTTAGGGCATCCAGCAGGTGGTGACCTACAAATTCATGGGATTAGTGGCTTCCAACAGATGGTGGTCTATAGAGTTCAAGAACTAGTGGGTCCCATTAGGTAGTGGCCTAGACCGAGTGTTGATCGTGTGATTGGAAAGTTGTGTCTTTCACACTAGTGGTGGCCACTACATATGTAGAAGAAGATTTTGATTTGTAATAATAGGAGTGAAGCAAAACATTCTACATCGGTTTTCTCCCTTCCAGTCTCCACCTAACATCCGGTATCTCTATATTTGATGATGTGTATGTTGACTTGTTGATCCATTGTACTCTTATGGTTCACATGGAATTATGATTATATGCTACTCATGATTTACATGTGTTATCTACTTATACTTAGATCTATTGTATTAATGTGCTGCTAATTAAGTTGTGATTCAGTTAACGTTAAGAAACAAAAAAATTGGGAAGGTCTGCCCGCTACACTACTGATTCACCCCCTTTTTATGTAAGCATATCACAGGGCATAAGAAAAGATAGATTAAAGACTTGAAAAAAAGCCTCTTTGTGGGGGAAACCTCCTTCTAAATCACATAAATTAATGATTCTTGGATGATACAAATGACAAGATATCCTTGGTATATATAGGAGTTGAAAGGGTCACAATATAATCAGGGCTTGCATAAAAATAATAATGTAAGGGAACAAAAATAACAATAGTGGGCTTCTATGGGGAACAACAATAATAATATGGGAGTGAAATGAGCACAACAATAACATTATGGGGGATGCACTAGTATTATAGGGATATAACATGACCCCCTCCAAAAAAGTGTTTTCCACAATGCTAGAGTAGTTTTGGATGCTTTTGTATAAAATAATCATCCTCCCATGTGGAATCTTTGGGAATTAAGTTCTTCCACATAATGAGATACTCTGAAATTGATCGATTATATAGTTGACGAGTTCTTGTTTCATTGACTGCTTCAGGCTCCAATATGAATTTTCCTTCCTTGACAAGTTCTGGCAATATTTTTTATATTGGGAGCTTGTCACCTATAACCTTCATTAAGCATGAAATATGGAAAATTGGATGTACTAGGGAAGATACATGGAGCTCCAATTTGTATGCCACATGATTTGATATGAAAATACTTGAATGTGATAGGAAAAATCGCAAGTAAAATTCTATGTCTTTTAGGCAATGGATCAATTTTTGAAAGTACATAAAATAATGTTTTTAAAACTCAATTAACAACATAAAACCAAAGACAAATATACCATACATAGTAACAGAAGATAAAAAAATGATAAAGGAGTTCACCCCTCCTAGACTACATCTCATGGTCTAGCTTCCAATGTTGGGCCTCTTTCATTAAGTGATCAAATTTGTTCTTACATGGATTTGCAGTACCTATAATGTAAAATTAATGTCTCCAATGGCTCCAGAACAGTAAAAGACCCCAAGTTGGGCTCTTGTTGGTCTCAATTTGGCAAAAAACTAAAGAAGTTATGCTCTAGAGAAGTTTTTCTACTAATTGCTCTACAAACTGCACTCTCCTATTAACTGTTATAAAAATTCCACCTTTTCTAGAGCTGTCAAGGGAAATTTTCACTTGGCACCAGTGAGATTCACGTCATTTCGGGCGCAATTTGTCAATTACTTTAATTTCCCAATGACCTCCATGAGTAGAAAAATTGGTCATATGGGCCATATGCCTAGGGGCTGGAGCTAACCGCCCACCCTCGTCGACATAGGCCCCTAAACCTCCACATTGTTGGTCCTATTAGCTCAACGAGACCCGGGTTGGTCCCGAAAATTGTGCATATGTTTGTCTATCCCGCGCCCATGGTCCTATCTATGTCATGTCACTTCGGTCTTGGGCTGAGGTTTAGCCCTCAAACTGTTAGTTCTTATTATGAAAGTTGTGGTCTCGTGCTATGGCATGTGCCCTTGACTTGGGTTACTCCTGCAGCCTCCAAATATCTGCTCTAGTCTACCTCCAGTCACATTGATTATGGTTAGACCTTGGGTTGGGGCTAAGCCTCGAGCCATTGGTTTCTCCGCCCATGATCTCATGGATTTTGTAGTGACCAAGGGCAAGGGGCTTAGCCCTGGCCCATTCCCCAATCGTTCAACGACAAAAAGTTTAAATACCATTTCGTTGTTATGACTATTAAGTACCACACGTGGCCTATTGGTAATATGCTTGACTTGTGTGGATGAGGTTGCTCATTCGAATTATATGGAGTCCACTTTCGCCCATTACCAAAATTTTACAGTGTACTGGGGTTCTACGTGGCAGCCCATCATTGGGCCACATGACACCCAACCATTGGTCCAGATAACAACTCCAACCACCAATCAAATTCCATCAACCCTGAATGAGTTCAGTGAAGCCACTTGGTAGCTTTCCATTGACTTGAGGTAAAATCATATTTCCTAGTCAACCTGTTGATTCATCATAAGGATTGTCTAGTCAATAGTCCTACACCCAACCTGCAAAAATTTAACTGTTTGGGAAAAAAATCAGAACGTGATATTGCTAGCATACGATATTGGTTTTGAGTGATTCAATTTACATTGGATTTAGGTTGGTAAGCTCTACGCTTTGGCGCTAGTTTCAAGCACTTTTGAACACTTTTAATTTTGAGCACTTTACTGATCCCCTGGATCACTCCTCCCAACTAGAAGCTTTGGACCTCTAAAAGGCTATTTTTCGTCAACAAACAGATGAGGGTATAGTTCCCTCACCCTTCCAATCTCAATCCATCTGGATTTTCTTAGAGTGGTACCTTTCAGCCCTATATGAAGGTACTTCACATTCCCTCTTCTTGAACTTCTTGTTTTTATGTCAAGGATAGTATCTTGCTGCAAATCTTCAAGATATTCAGGAGATAAATCTTCTATTGAAGGAATTTGAACATTCTCTCCTTGATCTTCAATCCAAAGAAGCTCATCAAATTTCAAGATCTCTTCACCTTGAAGTTGACAATTGTGGTAAACATGATGCTTATCATGTCTAGCCTTGTACTTGGCTTGACTCTTAACCAAATATTATGACCATTGCCATGCACCATCCTTCTTCAAAGCCTAAAAATGAGGAGACCGACAAGAATATTTACTAGAACTAATTTCCCCATTGTCAAGTAGCTATTGCATTTTCTTCTTGACCCCTACATTCTCTAACACTGACATCTTGTCCCTACCAATGTTCAAAAGTGATGCACCTTGTTGCAATTGAACTTCATGTTTTTTTCTCTTTTAGAAGGCAACATGTCAGCCTCCTTAAAAATCTTATCACATGTGTTAACAACCTCAACTAAATCACGTTTTATTTTTATATCACATCCTTGGAAAGATTCAGATTCCTCAACATCTTTGTGTTTAATGATTAACAATGCAAAATTATGAGTAGCATTTACAAACCTCTTCATTTGTCTAGCATTCGCAAGAGATAAATTAAACTTCTTGCAATGTGCTCCAACAACATACTCAATCCCATTTTTAAATAAATTATACTTGTTCTTATGGTGATGAAAGATGGCTTTCCTATCATATAATTATGGGCTTCCCAAAACAATATCGGATATGTCTAGTGGCACTACATCAAGTTCTACCTCATCAATAAAATTTGCAGTGATGGCGAATTTAATTATGCATTTTCTTGTCACTTCCAATTTCGAATTGTCATATACCCAACCCAAAGGATAAGTTTTAGGATGAGGAATGGTTTCCAAATTTAGTTTCTTGAAAATGCCTTCTGAAATAAGGTTTTCTTGCGATCCACTATCAAACAAAGTATCTACTTTGTTATGTTTTGTGATGAATCTAATATGGAAAAGCTCTATTCTCTCTCTTTCATTTTGAGTTTCAATGGTCTTGGTAGAAGAGCTAGTACTTGCAATAGAATCCTTAACTTTCAATCCCATGGCTATGAGTTTTGTTTCATCTCTGGAATCAGATCCTAGATCTTGTTGTGTAGTTGCAATAGTATTTTCTTTATCCTTGTTATTAAAATTTTTGGGTCTCATCTCAGGATGAAGTTTCCAATAGTGGTCTTCATCACGACCTTCTTTTGAACAATGTTTACATGTGAGTTTTTCTCCCTCCTTCTTGACTGAAGCATTATTTTTATCATTTCCTTTGAACTTTCCCTTTCCTTTGTCTCCATACTTAAATGAATTCTCATGAGTTTCTTCAAAAAAATTCTTATCTCTTGCTTCTAAATGAATTTCCTCTACACAAACATCATCTATCTTTGTAGGGTTAAACATGAGAATTGTGTATCTCAAATAACTATGTAAACCTCCAATGTATTTTAGTAGAGTGTCTTGATAGGATAAATCTATACCTAAAATCAAATTTTTTTTCCTAAATTCTTGAGTATAGCTTTGCAAAATTTGATCCTTAGCTTGTCTAAAGTTTTGACAATCCATTATAGCTTTTTTCATGTATGCTAATGGATAAAATTGCCTTCTTATTGCAACAAAAAAATCATTCCAAGAGGATAAAAAATTACCACTTTTCTTCATGTCCTCTTGATTTTTGGCCTCCCACCAAATGAGTATTGCACTTTCCAACCCAAGAGAAGCAAGCTGACTTTTGGTTGCATCATGCTTGATTCTTTGTATCCTGCAATACACTTTAATCTGACAAACACATTTATCTAATTTCTCAACATTTACCTCTCCATCATACATAGGAAATTCAAACTTTATGTCAATCTTTAACAAAGGAGTTTTACCACGTCCCTTTGGTGAATTTGAAGGTGTTTGTGAAGGGGTATAAGTAGAAGAAGATGAGGATGAGGACGGAGGTGAAAGTGGTGGCTTCTCACTATCCCTTCCATTCCATTTTGAAGGTTTGTATCCATTTCCTCCATTTACTTTTGGAGGTTTTTATCTCTATTCATGTAACCTTGAGTTCCTCTCCTCATAAAGAACTTTCACCATTTCAAAGAAATATTTTATGAAAGTCCTCTCATCTTCAGACATCCCTTCATGACCTTCTTCATGTGCCATCACTAGTGAAGCTTGAGATATGTGTGTTCTCCTTGAAACAATTTGATACCTTGGCTCCATAATATATCCTTATCCTCTTTTGATATGAATCCTTGTAAGCATCATGAAACACTTGCAAACAAAATCAAACCTTCAAATTAATCTTGGGATATGATACCAAACTGATCTGAAATGCAAACGTGAAGGTGATAGGAAAAATTGCAAGTAAAATTTTGTATTTTAGGCAATGGATCAGTTTGTAAAAGCACATAAAATCATGATTTTAAAACTTAGTTAACAACATAAAAACAAGACAAATATACTATATACAGTAACATAAGATAGTAAAATGATAAAGGGGTTCACCCCTCTTGGCTACAGCTCCTTGTCTAGCTTCCAATGTTGGGCCTCTTTCATCAAGTGCTCACATTTTTGTTTATATTGATTTATAGTACTCATAATATAAAACTAATGTCTTCAATGGCTCCAGAATAGTAAAAAAACCCCAAGTTGGGCTCTTGTTGGGCTCAATTTGGCCAAAAACTTAAGAAGTTATTCTCTAAAGAAGTATTTCTGCTAACTACTCTACAAAATGCACTCTAATGCTAACTGTTCTATGAATTCTACCTTTTCCTGAACTGCCAGGCGACATTTTTGCCCAGCAGTGAGATTCATGTCGTTTCGTGTGAAATTTTTTTATTACTCTAATTTAACAATGACTCCCATGAGCGAAAAACCTGGGTCATATGGGCCATATTCCCAAGGGTTGGGGCTAACTGCTCGCCTCCATCGACATAGGCCCCTCAACCTTCGTGTCATTGGTCCTATCATCTCCAAGGAACATGGGGCTATTCCCAAAAACCACATGCCTATCTATCAATCTCATGCCCATGGTCCTATTTGCACCATACGACTTCGATCCTGGGCTAAGGTTTAGCCCCACAACTATTAATGCCTATTCTGAAGGATGTGGTCTCGTGTTATGGCATGTTCCCTTGACTTGGGCTACTCCTCGAGCCCCCAAATCTTTGCACCCGTCACCAAGTGCTCTACTCTGATCCAGCTCCTGTCACATGGCTTACGGTTAGACCTTGGGCTGGGGCTAAGCCCTGAGCCTTTATGTTGTGAAGTAAAATTATAAGTGCGAATAGGAACGAATTCCTTTAGCCCAATAATGGGTCTAGCCACAACAGGTACATTCTATGGAATACTTACATAGGTTAGAATCAATAAAGAGGGCCTACCTCTTGGTCGCTTATCCTGCTTGATAATGTCCTCCCTTGCTCGATCCAGCAGTCTCTCACTTCCTTCTTCAAGTTCCTGAAACAAGTGAACAACAACAACACAAAAACATAATAATAGAAAATTTGCAATTTAACCTACTTAACAAGTCAAGAAGCATTAAGACATGAATATGTAATATTACAAAACATATAGGAAATCAATCGATAGTTGCATATATTAATATCAAAGAGAGATTACAACCATTTGTCCTGACGTTGCAGTCCTCCTCTGACAAGACTAGGTTCCCACACACTTTTGCTAGCATTCCATGATGGCTTCAAACAACAATAGTTTAAAGTCTCTTCCCTTTAGGCTTCACTCCAAACCAAACACACTTCTCCCTCACACAACTAGATGGGTACAACTAGTAATAGCTTGCTTGTCTAATCCAAAATATTATACTCACACTCAAACAAAACTCTAACTGTAACTATGACTAGCAACTAGTTTGTGCTTGAGAAGAAGGGAGGTTTATATAGGAAATATGGATGGGAGATGGATCCTCTTCTCATGGGATAAGGAATTATCCCTTGGGGTAGTTCGATCATTATAGGGGAAAGGAGCCCAAACTGTCATCCTCGACCCCATCTGGCCAAACCATTTACTAGACTTTCGTTATGGAGCTTCTAAAGCTGGAAGCTTCGGCTCTAATTTTAAAAAACTTTCCATAATAGGACCGACACGACTGGAACACAACTTTGTCGCTTCGGTCAGCACGACGAGTGGTGCTAATCTCTGCACATCAGCATGAGGGAGACAAATACCATTAGCGATGGTCTTGTAAACTAGGCAAAACAGAAGTTTCAGGGGAAATGGTGCAAAAGGGAAATGATCTTCTCATGAAGAGGGGAATAATCGGAGTTTCTTCATGAAGGAAAAACATGCAAGGTTCACTGTAGAGGTCCTCCAGGATCAAGGAACGGGGAGTACAGGGATAGTGACAAATTGTTGTGTAACAGATTCCCCCTAAAGCGTGAAGGTCGAGCCAGAGTGAGGGATGAAATGCTTTATAAATCAGTGTGGGGAACATATCTGCCATCAGAAAACCTCTAAGAAAGTATAGATACATATACATAGACTGATATACATGAATCGTGGCATGGACGCATCCATATAGATCATATAAATGGATCTAGGTATGGGCACAACCATCCGTCAAAGAGGATCATAATGAAACCAAGGTATGGTCCCAGCCATCCAATAATGAGAAGTATCACATATGAGAATGTGATCTGAGTCTAGGGTCTTGAGCTCTAACATGACCTGATCAAGGTATAGATCCTAGCATTCAAATAGATGTGTTGACGTTGCACATGCTAGAAACTGGCTCGATTACCAATCAATGGTGTAAATTGTTAACAAGCGCGAGAGAAACCACCAATAATGACAATGGTCCTCAAGCTACTATCAGCACAATTCATGGAATGTGAATACAACAACCGGAGTCAAACACCCATGAAATCACTCGATCAAAAGCCAATGATGTGAGCTCCTCGTCGAGTGTGAAGAACTTTCCATTAGGGCATGCAAGCTCTAAGGTACTGGAAGGGAGTCTCTCGGTCAACTTCCCAGGTAATGAGTTGAAGTTGATGGAAAGTGACAGTGTCGAAGGAGGGCCATAATGAATCGCACATCATCGACACGAGAGGATGCAAAATGATTTTGGATGATACAGAGAATCAGAGGTAAGTGTAACTGCAGAAGGACAACTCTTGAACATATCAGCGACAAAACTGGAAGTTTGGCAGCTTTTGGATCCATAGGAGCGGTGGTCATGATGACGTGGCAGAGATCAAATGGAAGGCAAAAATGAATGGCCCAAACCCAGGAAGGTCAATGATGCAAAGCAGGATGTCCCAACCTGACACAAAGCAAAGAGTGTCATGTTCAAGAGTGAGCTGCCGACATGACTGATAGTTTTCCAAATTTCCCCCCACCATTTCTAGTGAGTACCCCAATTATTTTTTAATCGCAAGCTTGAAGGGGATAACATATGCTTGCACTATAAGTTCATCCTTCGGACGAATCCAGCTTAGTAAGTTTAATGAGCCATAGGAAGGAGAAGCTCGTGTTCATCATGGTGATGAATCTAATGTTGTTTAATAGTTTAACAAGCCCGACAAAGGTGTAACTCAGTATCTTTTTCATGTTTAAAGAGTTTGAAGAAGACAAGTAAAACAAAGCTCCACATGGTCCCTTTTCGTAAGTTTGTGTCTCTTGAGCTCGAAAACGTAGAAAACAATACTTGAGAGAACCGCTTGACCATTTCAGTCAAGGAATAACGTTTTCGTAAACAATGCATCCTAGCCCAAAAAAAGGGTAAAATTGTATTGGGCGCATGAGATTTCACATCCATTAACGAGTTCGAAATGACAAGGGCTCAATGATATTTTCAATTTTAAAGGGTTCGAAAATATCTGAAAGCGGACCCCCTGTTCTTATTCTCTTTAACGAGTCAAAAAGGGAAAAAATACTCACCAATATTTTCATATGAGTTTAACAAGTCGAGAAAAGAGTTGAAATGTGACTCATCGTCATCGTCAAACATCCATCACCTGTTGTTGCACAAGTAAGGCAAAGCGTATTATTGAGTCCTTGAGGTAAAATAGGTCAAAAATATTTACAAAACCTAATATTTTCATGAAAAAATGAATAGAAAGGGGAAAAGTAAATGTATTTTTACCATTTACCGTTTTACCTTTGGAGTGAAAACTTTTTACCCACTTTTGCCCTAATTGTTCTTGAGAAGATTGCGGGAGATCCGGGAGGTCAATTGACGAGCCATCAATTCCAGGTTATAGCAGAAGCCCTGAGCTCCATTTTCATGCCATTCATTTATGGAGGTTTTTGAGAAAAAGTTTTGCCCTCGGTCGGCGCGATTTCCGGGCACAGGATCGTGCCGGTCAAGGTTGATTTTCATAACCCTTTGTGCTAACTGGTGCAACTGTTTCTAAAACAGGCGCGCTGGCGCCATGGATCGGGAAAAAACCATTCTTTCTCAAAAAATGATCGTTAAAACATGAATTTTATTTGCCAAAATTGATAATTGACTCAAATTAATAGCTTTTGCAGGAGAGAAATTGTCGAAAATGGTGGATTGGAAGGAAAGGGAACACGAATATGTTGACTCCTAGGAATTGAATGATCCAAATTTCTTGGAGGCTTTGAGGGCTTTGCGGCTCCTCAAATTTTTACTTACACCAGGGATGTGTTCCCAACCTGAGTTTCTTCGATACTTGATAAGCCTTTGCGACATCAATCGTGAGATTTTTGTCATTGGGGACCAGGAGCTGGAGTTGACAACTTCAAATATCTACTTCCTCACTAGACTGTCTCGTAGAGGTGACCTAGTGAATTTGTATGGGTCACATCCGGTCGGGGCAAGCATATCTTCCCTGCTTGTTGAACACTACCCTTAGGCCCTGAAATCCAAGAGTGGGAAGATAGAGATTTCCAGTGTGTAGGATTTGACACTAAGGGTGCTTCTGTTGACTATCAATAGAGTGGCAAAGTCCCAGAAGGAACATGAGACTAACAAGTCAAAGTTCCTTTACACTATTGACTGCATAGCTCCTACGATCTTCAACTGGGCATAGGCCATGAAGATGAATATCAAGCACTAGTTGTTCAAGACCAAGTTGGGGATTTTGAAGCAATGTGTCTTTGGATCAATACTTGTGACCTTTTTCCTAGAATGAGTGCCACTGTTCCAGTATCAGTTCAATGAGGTTGATCCTCCTACGCCATGTGATCCACAGATGGCCTGCTAGATCCATTTCATGCCCATGATCACTAGGGGTCGGCATATGTCATACCGACCTGCATTTTTCTCATGGCTACGATGACAGAAGATCATCGTGGAGGACTGGTCATACAACAACATTGATTTCTGTGGAGATCCATATATGCCCTTACCAGATGGAGAGGACTTCGGTGACGAAGGTAAAAACTCAAAATTGATTTTGATATTTTTTAATTTTTTTTGGTATATGCATGCTTATAACATTTCTCTTTTTTATGCAGATGTTGGACCAAAGCAGCCAGCTGGCTTGTCCCCAATAGCTAGGCACACCCCCCTCCCTATTGATGTTGTCACCCCTTATCAGGAAGGGAGTGATAACGAGGAGGAGATCGTGAGGAACCTCGAGGGGTTGACTCATGGTATCCCGGAGTATGCTCAGATAGGAGACATGCCTAGTTGGTACTAGAGGCACATAGTGTATCAGATCGGATCTGCTGACTGCTAAGTGATGTTACATGAGATGTCCCATGGTGCCATGACCACCATGCTGAGTAGTTCCTAGGTCCTACACCTACATATTTTTTGAGGCCTGCATGCCACGAATGTACGAGGCCTGCAAGAAACTAATGTTATTATAGACACACATATTATTTTTTAGGGTTCTGATTTATCAAACATTGTCACAAATGGATTTCCTTATCTTTTATATGTTTCGTAAATGTCTATCCAACATGTAATTAGCTAATGCATCTGTCAATGTACTCATGCATCTAGGAATATGATGATATGTAATATAATAAAAATGTCTTTCCAATAGATGGATATGGAGATAAATTCTCAATATTTGAGGGTTCTTGATGGAATATTACCCATTGAGTTGAAGGACGACAAGCTGTGAATCCAGGTTGACAACCAATTCCTTGATGCCCAAAGCGATGGCTTCTGCCAACAGTTCAATGACCGCACTGTATTCAGCAATGTTGTTGGTTGTATGACCCAGGCAGATACCTTGAAGGTCAGTCAACTCACCGTTAGGGTCATAGATAGCCCATGCCATGGATGATAGGTTCCGGGTACTATTACAAGCACCATCTGTAAAACCAATGTGAGGAGTTGCATACATCTACAAAGCAAGAAAAGCATAGTAAACAGGAAAGATGTTTGAAGACTATCACATAAAACCACGTCATAGAAAAATGAGTCACACACTAATGTACATAAGTATCCATGCAAGATGACCTAAGCATAGTACTTTTTAAGGTAAATCCTATTTCGGGGCTTATCGAGAGGATTTTCTTCATAATCAATAAGCTCATAGGCTCATTTCCACAAAACTAATTTTACCATATAGGGCCCATGCCACATAGGTTCAAACTTTCTTGCCCCTGTCTTATCATTAGCTTTGTCGTATAGCAGGACCAAGTCACCCTCAGAGAAAGCGTGAGGGGAGACCGACTGATCGAAATGGGATTTGACCTGTTTCTTTTGTGCTTCAATGACCAAGGCAGCGAGACGACAAGTCTCATCCAGTCGTTCTAAATATAAGAGGCATTACTCTTGAGGTGATGTTTTGGGGAGGATTTCAACAACTATATTGAGTGAAGGAATCTCGCATTTGATTTGCAATTTTTCTTCTAGACCATAGACCCACTAGAAAGGTGTGAAACGAGCGGCATCTTTGGTTGAAGTTCGGTAGGCCCAAAGAGTTGAAAAAAGCATGAGATGCATCCCAATAGTACACTGAAGCATAGTAACCAAAACCTTGTTCACGGCTTCAACTAGGCCATTGGCCTGAGGGTAATATGGGGTTGAGCCATCATGGCGCAAGCCCAATGCAGATGTTAGTTCTGTCATCATGTAATCTTGGAAATGGGAGCCATGGTCTATGAAAATGGCTTGGGGTACAATGAACCTAGAAATAACATGGTTAAAAAGAAATTGAGCCACCGTCTTACCATCTGCAGAATATGTAGGCATCGCTTCGGCCCATTTGGTGAAATAATCCATAACGACGATAATATAGCCATGCCCCCTGGCTGAACGAGGGTTACATGTCATATAATTGATGCCCCATTGGGCAAAGGGACCAACATTAATGAAGGGGTGTAGGTGAGTGAGTGGAGCATGCATCTTGTGCTGGCGAATTTGGAATTCGTGACACTTGCAGATGACAAGAATGTAATCTCCAAATATAGACGGTCAGAAATAACTAATGCGAAGGATTTTTTGAGCTGTAGTGTAACCAGACATATGAACACCACATGCACCAGAGTGGGAATCATGGAGATCTCTTTCAGCTTCCTCGATCATGAGGCATCGATGAAGAACAGAATCGACACCGACAAGGTATAAAGTATCGCTAATAATACGGTAGGGTTGGGAATGATGCCGAATCCTTCAACAATCATCCTTGGTCAGCGCAAACCAAAAGGTGGAGGTTTGGAGATACACGATGATATCACCATACCATGGATCAAGGGTGCTAATCAGGAAAAGGGTCTCATCTGGGAGTTGTTCATTTGCACCAGAAGGGAGAGCTTTGGAGGGACAGGACCAAATCAATTCATCGAAAACAAGTGACTTCTTAGATTTGGCCGTAGTGAAGACCAAATTGAATTCTTGTAGCATAATTATCCTTTTAGAATACTTGTCCCCCAACAACTGATGAGTCAGGATATAGGTCATAGGTTTGCATTTAGAAATCACTCTAGTCGTACGTTAAAGGATATAGCGTCGAAAGAGTTGAAAACCCTGAAAGGCAGCCAAAGACAACTTCTCGACATGTGCATAACACGTTTTAGTGTCGAGGAGATTCTGGCTAAGGTAGTAGATCACATGTGTTAGTGTCAGTCTTTGCAGCCTTCCTCCAGTGATCAAACATGCTCTTACAAGTGATTTTAAGGTGTCAAAATCAAATTTTGTCATTTCAGTGAGTCTTCAAGCAAAATTTGGTCACTAGGCATTAGGTCTAGGCTTTGCTTTCACTCCTTTCAAAGTTGCCCAAATGTCGGTCCATGTCACCATTCATCTGAGTCTATCATCATTCAGAAGGTTGTTATCATCATGTCAGGTTCCATTGGGTCGTTTTACACCTTGTTCACGCTTTAGTTGTGCCTAGGTAAGGTTCATTTCCATCTCCTAGGGTTTTGAACGCAATTTCTCTTGGATGGCCAAATCATTAGCAAAACTTGTATCCTGATGTTCATACACTTTCCCCTATCATTAATGTACCTTATTAAATACTTCCCATCACTGAGATCCCCCAAATTCCTCATTTTTGCACAAACCCTGGTTTTTTGCTACAACCTGGCAATTTTCTAGGTTGGGCCTATGTTTTGCCCTTTTGGAGCCCTTCCCATCACTCAATCTCTGAGATTCCACTTTCCCCTGCTTCCTAACATCCCTCCCTACTTCCAAAAATTTCTGCAAGAATTTAGAAGCCCCTTATCCCTTTCATTTCGCTTCCTTTCGACAAAATTCCTTGTTTCACACATCGGGATAGGTTTCACTAAAATGATGTTTCTGGGCAATAAAAGATGAATTTTGCAAACTTGAGAGAGGTTGTTGTCAAAAACAGGCCAAGAAAGAAAAACCTCCTTCACGTTTTACACAGGTGTCATGGTTTTAGAGAAATGTCAGCAATACAATCGCCTCGAGAGAATTGATGCACCTCTGAAGGGACCTTGGGAAAATCACGTTTTCTCCTAGCTTGGTTGGTCAAATAACTTTCTTGATGTGTCAAAAGATAACTCGACAAAAATATCTTTCCCATGAGCTATCATGAGCTCCATTTGGAGTTGAGGAAGGCATTCAAAAGTTTACTGCAACAACACTCTGCCTTGAGGAAGCCTCATTTGGCACATTTTGACCAGTCTTGGGAGATTTGATTTTTGAATAGGAAAATGAACTCAAAATTGAAAACTTCCAGTTGGGTTGGAAATTAGACTCAAAGAAATTTCCCACGAGCTATCCTGTACCTAATTCCAACACCGGGAAGGCATCCAAAAGTCTCTTGTAAAAAGGTGCTACGCACAGGCTCTATGCGTCGCGCGCCTCAAGCCCAGTGCGCCGCGCTTTCCTATGCGTTGCGCGCCTCGCGCTACGCATAGGATTGGGAGGTCCAAATGAAAAATGGCTTGCAGTTTTGGATTTTTCATGAGAAATCATGAATTTTGGTACTTGGACAAGAAATTTGGGCAAGTTTTGGGTCTCCAAAAGGTCAGAAAACATGCAAAAAATGACCTCACTGCCCCTTTTTGGACACACAAGAAGCAGTCTTGGGAGAATTCACTTTTGGAGGGGCAAATGGACACCAAATTGGAAACTTCCACTTGGGTTGGAAAGTATACAGGCAGGGATTTCCAAAAAGCTAATCTGAGCTCAATTTGGACTCCTGTAAGTGCCCCAAAAGTAGGCTGAAAGGCACACAACACATAGAGCTCACGCGCGCGGTGCATAGAGATTTTTGGTCAAATTTTCATCTTCCAACTCAGAAATTCGACCAGTGACTAGTTTTGATTTGTGATGTAATTTTTGACTTCTCTTGATGTAATGGATTGAACATGATGTAATTTTGACACTTAGTTACTTGTTCTAGAATATTCATTCACCAAAAAGTGAAAATTTAATGAATGAATTGGTTTCCTACCTTATAGAGGCAAGTTGTTTTGACTGCCTAGATTATAGTGCTTTGTTTATAGTTGGTTGAAACAGCTCCTAGGATGATGAGATTGACCCCTAGAGGCAAGGGAATGGGTTGGCTTTCCTATATTATGTATTTTCTAAGTCATTTTCAGGGTTGGACTCTTGGGAAAAGCTTGACACTCTATTGTACATATTTTATCTGCATTTTTGGCAAAGGAAAGACTAGGGTTTTGCAGCACTGTTTGGGATTCATGTGGCTTTATGTGTTGATGGTGTGCTTCTTTCAGTATTTGTAATATGTTTATGTGTATCATTTACCTTCTCTTATCTTCTGCAATTGAACAAATGAAGTGTTAAGGTAGAATCCATAATTTGTTATGCGCTGCCTTTAAATTTGTTTGATTTTCCATGTTTTCATCTGTTTATGGAGAATCCTTGAAAGTTTCTTGCTCTCCTTAACTTCTCACTAGTCAGATCTAGCCATTCATTCTCTTTAAAATCATTATGACAATCGCCTACCTTGCCCCAAGTAGACCTCTGCAAAAACTGCGTCTCATCCCCGCACCCAAAATTTCCTTTCCCGTAGATTCAACAAAACTCCAAAAAATCAATTTCAAACTCCTTATACTTCATACCTAGCCTAAAATTAATTTCCAATTTAGTCATCTCAAGCCTCATTGATCACCTTTTGCCAAGATTGACCTAGAGAGAGCCCTCTCCTGTCCTCATAGGGCTAGCTATGAGGCTGAGCGTGGTTTGATGTAGTCTTGAGTTTTACCTTATCTCAGCCTAAGGTAGATTTGAGCACTAACAACATGTTCGCTGCCTTCATCGTTGTCTTGGACCAACACCATAGCAATAGTGCTAGGGGTTGCGGCTAGGTAAACGAAGTAATCTCAATAATAGTCCGGTGGATACAACAAAGGAGTATTTATGAGGATGGCCTTAAGATCATTGAAATATTTTTGGGCCACCTCATTCCACACAAAGGGTGTTTCTTGTTTGAGCAACCAGGTAAATCCTATGGCTAACCCGACGTAGTTGGGTATAAAATGACAGAGAAAGTTGGCCATTCCTTGTAGGCTCTAGAGTTGGTACAGTGAATATGGAGGGGGTAAATTTACAATGGCCTCGACTTTTAGCGGACCCAAGTGAATAGAGTCCTTGGAAATGATGAAGCTGAGGAGTTGTCCTGATTCCACATAGAAAACACATTTGTGTGGATTCGACCGAATGTTATAGTGTCTATAGTGTAGAAAAATATGTCGAAGATGGTCTGGGTGATCTTGGTGCTTACGAGAATGGTCAGGAAGGTCATCCAAGTAAGGCTGGACAATGTTGCGAATATCATGAAATACATAGGACATTGCCCATTGAAACGTGGCTCCAACATTTTTGAGGCTGAAAGGGTGCTTCTTGTACGCGAAGGTACCCCATGGGTAGATAAAGGTCGTCTTTTCTTGGTCAGTTGGTGCGATATTAATTTGGTTATAATCAAAAAAACCATCCATAAAGGAAAATATCTCGCTCCCGACACATTCATCAATGATTTGATCAATGAAGGGAGTAGGATAGTTGTCTATAGGAAAGGCATGATTAAGATCTCGATAATGCACGCAAACGCGGATCGTGCCTTGTTTTTTAGTCATCGGGACAATATTGGACACCTAGTCTGTAAGGGGGATGGGATAAATGAACCTAGCTTTGAGAAGCTTTTCGACTTCACCTTTAATAGCAGCGGCCTTCCTAGGGTGCACCGGCGAAGCCGTTGGAAAATGGGTTTCGCATGCAGATATGTTGGTATTTCGTGCACCACAGTGCTAGGATTGATGCCAGGCATTTTTTCATAAGACCATGCAAACACATCACAGAATTCCTGAAATAGACGAGTATATGTATTGATCTCATCCAAAGAACAAGATACCCCAATATGAAAATGTTCAACGATACTGGGTTTGATAGAAATGTCAATCAACATCGTTTGGGTAATAATACCTAGATTTCCTTTCGACCATACTTCATGAGTAATGGTAGGTGGTGGAAATGGAGAAGAGGACCCTTTGAAAGTGGTAGAAATAACCATTGGGTGAGGAAAGAACGAGGAGCGATGATGAGTATCGATCCATGGTGGTTCCTCAAGAGACATGATTTCCATGATACCTTCATTAATGACGAAGGTCTCGGCTAAGGGATCAGATGATTCCAAAGTGCCAAGTAACAGAGATTGAGAGTACATATCGAGAGAGGTCTTCACCATATGGGAATCAGATGATGCAAAGTTCGATGCCGAAACAATTTCCATGTAATTGACTTCGGTGAGACTAAGCGGCATAACCTCATCGCAAGTATCAACAAGATCTAGTGCAGGTATGACTCAGGGATTAGATTTGACTGAGATCATGTTGACAGAGGCAACATGAGGAGGTGGGAGTGGAAAAATTCCCATTAATAATCTTTGAAGAGACATGCCCCCACACTCTCATAGGGAGCACCAGAGTGCTTGACGTATGGAACATTGCCATCCGAGGAGGATGAGGAAAAGAAAGATAGATGATCGATAGTGACAATCTTCCCGCGATGGGGAAATGGATCACACGAAACAAATAAGAAGCCACGACATGCATGACATGAGTCTAACTTTGGCCGAATAGAAGATTATAAATGAGATTGGCATCAAAAATCTCTACTTTGACTTGCATTGTCTTGCCTTCCAGGGTGATGTCAAGATTAGGTAAGACACCAAAGGGTCGCAAATCATGCCCATCGAAAGCTTCCAAAGTGTTTGGAGACTGGTTCAGTGCAGGGTAACCAATAGCCTTCCAACATGCAGTTGACATGATGCAGGTGGAGGCACCTTCATCAATGATAGTGCATTGGACGGTCTTCTTGTTAATGATTACTTGAATAAGGAAGGTAATTTGATGAGGGAGTCATGGAACATGGTTCTCCAGATCAAAACATATCAAATTAGAGTTGGTGGGATTGATGGCCCTGATAGTTTACTGCAAATATTTCTGCTGCGATGGGTAGCTTTGGAGTACCTCGAGAGCCGACATGGCTGATGGCGCCTGAGCCAAATCCTCAACAATATTATAGTGTTGAGCGGCTCGGGTAGAGGGATTATACGAGGATGTCCATAGCACACCTCGAGAGGGTGGTTGCGTAGCGGAATCAAGGTTAGGGCGCTCAATTTGCAGAGGTCCAGCATTCGAGGTAGAAGATGAAGGTGTAGCTTCTTTTTCTTTCCCAACTGTTGGAGGTGGAGTTTGATAGTCTTTTGATCAGGTAGCCACATTAATGGGCATGCTTATCATGAACACTTGATGATCCGATAACGAAAAAGGTATTATAGACTATGTGTGAATTCACTTATGTTACTTAGTGCAACAGATCGAAAAGATTGTGAAAAACATAAACACATAAACAAATTGAAAACATATTCAAACACATCAACATAGAAAAATTTAATAAAGGAGCTCACCAGACTTCCTGGCTACGTCTCCTGGTCCTTTAGCTTCCAGTGTTGACAACTTTATTTTGTCTTCAAAATGCTGTTAGAGGTATGGGCTCGAAAATAGAGTCTCAAATGAGAAAATGGACCTCACCACTGCGTTCAGCTCAAAATTTCAAGTCAAACGAATATAAACTTGCCCATATTTAGCCATTGTGACCTCGAGACCCCCTGGAATGACCAAAATGACCTCTGCTTGCTGCAAAACCACATGTGCCTGCAAGAAAACCACTTATGTGCAACGAAAACTGCTTTGGAATACGTGTTGGTGGTTAGGTTGGTTTGGCACCTGCATAAGGTTAAATACAATTGGGAGGCTTTGGTTACCAAGCTCCACCACTTAGTTTATTGGCTAGCAGACTTGTGCGAAGACGTTGTATATCTATATGTGTTTTGGAGGGGTTGGAGGTTTGAAACCTCCACCCTACCCTTCCACCGTTATTTGTGCTATATATGTCGAAACATATATTATATGCATTGTATGTTGATATGTGGTGTCCTATGGTTAAGGCTATGGTGCCATGTAATGTTAGCGGTTTGGCGGTTATGATATAGTAATAAATGTTAAGGGTCCGACAGTTGTGGGGTTGACCTCGACTGTTTGGCCCTTTTCTGGAAGCAAATCCTATTCACCATAAATATAACATCTGCACCTTCCTAAACAAGTAGAAACATAGTTCAATCGATGAGCACAATTTGGTGAAAACTTAACCTTTCCAAGAGGTCAGGGGTTTGATCCTCCTTGACCCCCAAATTTTGGGATTTCATGCCAACATTGGGAAAATCTGGGCTGCCACGTGTCAATATTGGATAGGCCCGTATCAACCAATCAAATCATGACACATCACCAACCTTGATGATGTCACCCTGGACATATGGCGCATTCTTGGGATGACACGTGTCCTACTGACATCACCCTATGTTGACCATTGACCTTTGACTTTGATTGTTTTCCTTTGCTCATTTTTCCCTAGTTTGCCTTGAAATTTTGACTGGCTTTAACTTATTCATCAGCACTCGGATTTATGAATCGTTCACACCGTTGGAATCATATTGATGAGCACTTTTATTGGATTCAACTTTCAACTGAATTTGAAGACTTTGATCAAGAGGAGAAACTGAATCCATTTTGGATCACTCCTCCCAACTGGAAGCTTTTAGACCACCAAAGGTTGGTTTTAGTTGTCGAGTAAGTGAGGATAAACTTCCTTCACTTTTTCAGTCTCTATCCATCATTCTCTAATTGGATTTGTACCTTTGATTCCAACTCGAAGATACTCAACATTTCCCCGTCTTGAAGTCCTTATCCTCCTGTCAAGAACTGTGTCCTCCTGTAGCTCATTGAGATACTTGGGCAAAAGATCTTCAATGGAAGGTAGCTAACCTTTCTCTTTGGGATATTCAATAAACAAAGGCTCATACAATCGTAATTTTTCAACATTTATGACAGAATAGATCCACATATAAGCTGGTAGATCTAGGAGGAAAGCATTTTCACCAATTTTATCAAGTATTTTGAAGGGACCATATCTAATTGATTTCAACTTCTTACCTTCCCCTTGTAGTCTTTCTTTGCTGATGTACAACCAGACTTGATCACCAACTTGAAAATTATGCTCAACTTGATGCTTGTCATGCCTTGCCTTATACGTTTCTTGACTTCTTTCCAGTTGTTCTTGCATTGAATGGTGAATTTCCTGGATTTGTTCAATGAACTTTGTTTCTTTGTCCACATCACTATGTCCATCAACTACTATGTCTTTACCAAAGAAAAAATCCAAGGGAGACATTGGTATAAAACCAAAACAAGTGTCAAAAGGAGATCTCTGAGTAGAAGAATGTTTTGCATGGTTGTAAGCATGTTGCACATAACACAAATGATCATCCCAAAGTTTGGGATGCTTGCTGCAATATCCTCGAAGCAACTGTATCACTGTCCTATTGACCATTTCTGTCTGACCATGTATTTGCAGATGAAATGTCATGCTTTTCTTTAATTTTGTGTCCATTAACTCCCATAGACTTGACCACAATTTCCCGACAAATCGAAAATCTTGATCATATACGATAGAAGTGGGTAACCCAAAATGAACCCATACATTTTGAAAGAACAACTTTGTAGTTTGTTCAGCTGTGACCTGTTTATTACATGGTTTCAAAATACACATCTTATTGAACCTATCCACAACTACATACAAATAATCATGACCCTTTCTAGACTTTGGAAATCCGCCAACAAAATCCATGGAAACACTTTCCCAAGGACGAGAAGGAATTGGCAGTGGAGTATACAAGCCTAATTTTCTACTACTTGGCTTGCTTGTAGCACACATAGTACATCCTTTAATATATCTAGAAACTGTCTCATTCATTCGTGGCCAATAGTAGAATCTTTGTAATTGTGTAACTATTTCAGTTACCCCCAAATGACCTGATATGAAAGAAGTATGTGTTTCTTGAATTATATTAACTCTTTCAGTTTGTGGAATGCATAAATTTCCTAAATGATATAAGAGTTTGTCCTTTATGTAATAATCCAATTCTTCTACCTGCTTGCCATGACTTAAAGTTGCATATATGTCCTTAAATTCTGTGTCTTGAGCATATTGTTCAATGTCACTTTCATAAATTATTGAATTATGCCTAAGTATTGTGGATGCATTTATGATTGGTCCGGATAACATGTCTGCAACCTTATTATGTATGCCCTTATTATATCTGATAACAGGATGAAATTGATTTAGAAAACCCATCCACCTGTAATGTCCTGATGGTTGCAATTTTGTTTGTGAGTGTGAATATTGGAGTGGTTGATGATCTGTGTGTATGATTGTTTCTTTACCCATTATGTAATGTTTCCACATTTTAATACTCTAAACTAATGCATATATTTCCTTATCATATGTAGGATAGTTAACTATTGCTGATGTGAATGTCTCATAATGAAATCATATAGGCTTTCTATGTTGCATCAACACTACCCCCATGGCATATTCAATTGCATCTGTCTCGATCTCAAATGGATGCTGAAGATCTGGCAGTGCTAGTACTGGCACTGTACTGATCCTTTATTTCAATGTGTCAAATGTTTTATATTGTTTGCCTCCCCACTAAAACACCTATTTCACACTTGTCAAAACATGTAAAGGAGCTGCAATCAAAGAAAAGTTAGCAATAAACCTTCTCCAATAATGTGCTGCCCCTAAGAAACTTCTAACTTCTATAACAGTATTGGGTTTAGGCCAATTTACAATAACTTCGACCTTCGAGGGAACTATATTCAATTCACCACCCCTACAATATAATATAAATAATACAAAGATGTTCGGCCAAATTCACATTTTGACAATTTTACATAGAGATTTTCTCTTTTCAAAACATCTAAAACCTGCTTTACATGTTCATCCCATGTTCTACTGAAAACAAGAATATCATCTAAATAGACTATTACAAAATCATCAATGAATGGCCTAAATACATCATTCATGACTCACATGAATGTAGCTGGAGCGTTAGTTAAGCCAAAAGGCATAACCATCCAGTCAGAGAGTCCTTGCTTTGTTTTGAAAGCAATCTTCCATACATCTTGTTCTACCACTCTGATCTGATGGTAGCCAGTTCACAAGTCCAATTTAGAGAAGTAAACTAGATCTTTTAACTTATCTAACAAATCATCAATACAAGGAAGAGGATAATGATTCTTTATTGTTATTTTACTAAATGCTCTAAAATCAATGCACATTCTCCATGAACTATCTTCTTTCGCACTAACACAATAGGTAATCCACATGGTGATGTGCTTGGTCGAATAAACCCTTAATTGAGTAACTCAATACCTGCTTGTTTATCTCTACATTCTCTAGGGTTGATAACCTGTACATTCCAATGTTAGGTAATGGAGCATCTTGCTGCAAATAAATCTCATGTTATATCTCTCGCTTGGGTGGAAGCCCTTTAGGCTCTTGAAACAAAATATCATAATTGGAAACAACTTTAACAAGGTCTACTTTCTGTTTAGGATTACGACCATGGAAAGCATCAGATTTATCAATATCCTTTGCTTTTACAATCATAAGTAAAAATTGCTTACTTGAATTTGCAATTCTTTTCATCTGTCTAGAATTTATGAGAGAGAAGTTATCTTTGAGTTTATAAGCCCTTACAATATATTCAATTCCATCCTTAGTGAGTTGATATTTATTTTCAGTTTGATAGAAGATAGCATTTATATCGTACATGTATGGACTTCCTAATACAATTCCACATATATCCAATGGGACTATGTCTAACTCAACCTCATCTACAAACTTTGACCTAATAGAAAAATGAAGTTTACATTGTTTCGTAACTTGTAGCTTAGTTTTATCACACACCCAACCTAATGGTTATGGATTTTTATGAGGTTTGGTTTCTAGACCCAACTTATTTACAATTTCTTCAAAAATCAAATTAACTTGTGACCCACTATAAAATAAAGTATCAATTTTAGTATGCTTGGAAATGACTCTTATGTGAAATAGCTCATTTATTTTCCTCTCATCATTATCATTATCAACAACATGTGAATAAGTACTTGTAGATGCTTTAGAATCTTTACCTTTTATACCTGTAGCTGTAATTGTTGTCTCGTCACTTTAATCTGATCCCAAGTGATTTTGAATAGCAGTAGCATTCTTTCACTCTTTACTCCCAAACCTTTTAGGCTTCAATTCTGGATGTAATGGCCAACAGTGTGCCTCATCGTGTCCTTCCTTCTTACAATGTGTGCATGAGGGTTTATCTTTCTTCACATTGTTTTCTTTCTTCTCCTTCCACTTAAGTTTCTTCTTGCTTTCAAAAGCTTTGGATGATTTCCCAACATCATGGGTTACATTTTTACCTCTAGCATCTAGATGAGTTGCTTGAACTGATACATCATCTAAGCTAGTTGGATTAGACATAAGTATAGTATGCCTCAAATAACTATGAAGACCATCTATGTATTTTAACAATGTCTCTAGTAAGTCCAATGATATACCTAATGTTAAAGCTATCTTGCGGAATTCCTAAGTATAACTTTGAACACTTTGACCTTTTAACTGACGTGGTGTTTTCCAACTCATCATTGCTTGTTGCATATAGCCAATGGATAAAATTTCTTTTTAATAGTAGAAACAAATTCATTCCAAGTTGAAATGATTTTACCATGCTTTTTGAGATCTTCTTGTGTCTTGCCTTCCAACCATACAAGTGCGGTTCCTCCAAGTCGAACTCTAGCAAGTTGGATCTTCTTCCTTTCTGAAACAACTTTCTGCACCCTACAATACACTTCAATTTGTCTTAATTATCAAGCTTTTCTATGTTAAGTTCTCCATCATAAATCGGGAAATCAAATTTTACATCTAATTTGATCAAAGAGGATTTCTTATTTTTCGTTTTAGAAGGACTAGATTTATGAGAAGAAGAGGATGATGATGACTATGACGGTGATGAGGGAGGAGATGGTGGAGGAAGCATTTCTCCCTTTCCATTATCTTCTTTGTCTTTAGGTGATGAAGTACCTGAACCTTTCCTCTTTTTAAACTCATTATACATCTCTTCCACCATTGCATGTATCATCATGAAACTATCCAAGAATTGAGATTCTAACCCAAGTGGGTTTTTTTCCACCATTATTCTTTGAGAAAAGACCCTTTCAATTTGTGGATTTGCTCCAACAAGCTCTCCTTCTCCTCATTTGAGCCTCAATCAAGTAAGCATTCAAATCTTCACACAAAATTGTCAAACCTTAAAAACCTTGCTGCTCTGATACCACTTGATCTGTTAATGAAAAAGGTATTATAGACTATGTGTGAATTCGCTTATGTTACTTAGTGCAACAAATCGAAAAGATTGAGAATAACATAAACACATAAAAAAATTGAAAACATATTCAAACACATCAACACAACAAAATTTAATAAAGGAGTTCACCAGACTTCCTAGATACGTCTCCTGGTCGTTTAGCTTCTAGTTCTGACCACTTTATTTTGTCTTCAAAATGCTGTTACAGGTATGAACTCAAAAATAGAGTCTCAAATGAGAAAATGGACATCACCACTGCATTCAACTTGAAATTTTGAGTTGAACGAGTATAAACTTGCCCATATTTGGTCACTTTGACCTCTAGACCCCCTGGAATGAGCAAAACCACCTCTGTCTGCTGCAAAACCACCTCTACCTGCAAGAAAACCACTTCTTTGCAAAAAAAACCACTTTGGAATGCGCGTTGGTGTTTAGGTTGGTTCGGCACTTGCATAAGGTTAAATACAGTTGGGAGGCTTTGGTTACCAAGCTCCACCGCTTGGTCTATTGGCTAGCAGACTTGTGTGAAGACATTGTGTATATATATTTTGGAGGGGTCGGAGGTTCGAAACCTCTGCCCTACCCTTCCACCATTGGTTGTGTTATATATGTCGAAACATATATTATATGCATGGTATTTTGATATGTGGTGCACTATGGTTAAGGTTACGGTACCATGTAATGTTAACGGTCTGGCGGTTATGATATTGTAATAAATGTTAAGGGTCCGACGGTTGTGGGGTTGATCCCAACTGTCCGGCCCTTTTCTGGGAGCAAATCCTGTTCACCATATATATAATATCCGCACCTTCCTAAAAAAGCGGCAACATAGCTCAAGTAGTTAGCACAATCCAACGAAAACTTAGCCTTTTCGGGAGGTCAGGGGTTCGATCCTCCCTGACCCCCAAATTTTGGGATTTCATGCCAACAATGGGCAAATCTGGGGTGCCACATGTCAGCACCGAATTGGCCCGTATCAACCAATCAGATCATGACACATCACTAACCTTGATGAAGTCACCCTGGACATATGGTACATTCCTAGAATGACACCTATCTTGCTAATATCACCCTGCGTTGACCATTGACCTTTGACTTTGACTTTAACTTTTCCTCATTTTGCCCTAGTTTACCTTGAAACTTTGATTGGATTTGACTTCTTCATCCAAACTCATATTTATGCATCATTCACACCATTGGAATCGCATTGCCGAGCATTTAGATTTCATTTAACTTTAAACTAAATTTGAAGACTTTAATCTAGAGGAAAAACTAAATCCATTTTGGATCACTTTAGATCCAGAGGAAGCAGATCGG
Organism: Pinus taeda; assembly: GCA_000404065.3. Classification (NCBI taxonomy): domain Eukaryota; kingdom Viridiplantae; phylum Streptophyta; class Pinopsida; order Pinales; family Pinaceae; genus Pinus; species Pinus taeda. The sequence continues at coordinate 35,541 of APFE030873732.1, forward strand.
GATTGGTCTACCATTTGAGTTTGTTGAGACGGAAATGGATCTTTAAGGATAGCAAGGGTCCCTTTGAGCAAGCAAATAACTTTGGATCATCGATGACAATCCTTAGTGTAGCGATCCTCCTTGTAAATGAGGCAGGGATACTTGGGTTTCCATTGTGAATATTTTCCAGCAGACAATTTGGGAGGACCATGTTTCAGGGCATCGGCTTTGGCTTTGGCTTTGCTTTTTTTCTTCCTTTCGAGGATTTTTCCATTGTGGTATACTGAAAAATGTGGAACTATGAGGTTTTATCAAGGCCAGACGGATTTTGAGATGAACTATTAGTAACAGCATTCGAGACCGACTTCTGTTTGCAAGAAGTTTTAGTAGGGGTCTGGGATATTGAACCAATAACTCCATCAACGGGAGGAACAGCTGGTGACTTTGATGTTGCAGGATTGGATGATGGCCGTGGAGGATTGGGTAACAACTCGTATAAGGTGTCGGACTTAGAGTAGACCAGATCATGGGAAATGGCTTACTCTTCAGTGACACATCCACCTATAGTTATATTGTGAGCAATTGGAGCTACGAATGATTTGGTAAACTGTTCAGTGAGTAACTGATTAGCTATCTCGAATTTGATAAGGTGATGTCTACGTCCATTCATGGATATGATCATAGATGTGTGTCACAATGTCTTTCCTAAGTGATTTGAGAAAATAGGTTTAAGTTTCATAACAAACCGACAACTAAAAATTCATGAGGAAATCCATGGCTAGTGAATTGAAGTCATGGAAAGTAATTTGAGGTAGCTTGATGTACCATTTCGTTGAGGCACCTGTGAGGGTTCGTTGGAAAAGACGAAGATGAATGGAATAGTTCACGTACAAGTTTGACGAGCACCAGAGGTGATATGTCATCACATGGGCCTGCGGATCTTCTTTAGCTTTTCCATTGAACTTTGGTCAATCACTTGGCATCTTGGACGGTACCGGAGGCTAGTGTGGCAAATGAAGGATCAGCTCATTCGTAAGGCATGATACATCTGGCAACTAAAGTGTAGCCAAGAAATGTAATTGAATGTTAAAAGGGATGGGAGGTTGATAAGCAGGCCCATAGGGAGGAGCCCATCCTTGGTAGTAAGGGTTTTGGCCCCACAGTGGGGGATTTTGGCCATATGGCATCTGACGTTGCCCCCATTGTGGATTACCTTGACCATAGGGAGGATTCTGACCTTGAATACCTTGAAACTATCCAGACACATGTTGTTGATAAGCAACGTATGAGTTAAAAGGATGTTGAGCTTGTTGGCCTTAGACATATGGATATGGGACCTGTTGTCCTGAAACATAAGGTTGTTGAGTTTGTTGTCCCTGAACAAGAGGGTTTTGGACCTACAATCCTTGGGCATAAGGTTGATACACTTGTTGCCCTTGGCCGACAGGGTTCTTAACCTATTGGCCTAGGATAAGAGGATTCTGGGCCTGCTGCTGCAAGACTTGACCTTGACCCTGCCCTTGCAAGGTTTGACCTTGTTGATATGTATAAAAGGGTTGTTTCTACCTTGGTTGGGTTTTCTGTTGTAAGGGTTGACCTTGTGGTTGAAAAATTTGTCCCCGGGTTTGCAGGGGTTGCCCCTACGAGGGTATAGGTTGAGAGGTATGTGGAGCATATTTCATTTGATGTTGTGCGACCTCTGCAACTGTTGTAAGTATTGATCTTGTTGTTGTTGCAGGTGACCTTGCTACAAGATAAATTGCCCTTGTTGTTGGACGGAGAGTCGTTGCAACAAGAAAGGTTTCCCTTGCGGTAACAAAGGCTTCCCTGGTTGTTGTAAAGACTATCCTTGTTATTGCAAGGGTACTTGAACAGTGCCAAGGAAATTACCGAACTGAATCTAGACATAGCCCAGCTAAATGTACTACATAGATTGGAGGGTGTAAGGTTGATTAACCAATCCTTGAGAACCATTTGGAATGTAAGGATTTTGATATTAGATCTGAGCCCCACAGGGGTACTGATCCTGAACATTTCACGATCCAGATTGACCAACAAGACTTTGAACTTGTTGGTACTAGACATTGCTTGATCGAGTAGGGTTAGTAGGGTTATAAATAATACCAGAAGAGGGATGGTTTATACCAAGTATGTGAGCTTGTGAGCCCTTGAAATTAGTGGCACCTGACACCATAGAGACATTCAGATTCTTCCCCCCGGGCAGTGGCACAATTTTTCCACTGACTAATGGGATAGAAGAATTGACGGAAAAAATCTTCGAAACTGCTGGTTGTGACTGCCGTGTAACATGGATTGATGATACAAGACTGTTCGAAATGGTGGGTTGCCCCGAGACTGAAGTAACAACAGGTTGGGGAAGTCATTTTCATGATGAACGGACCTGATGTAGGCCTAATACCTGATGCCCAAACATGATTATGGTAGAGAGATGAGGCACTAGGTGTGCCTGAAGCTAAGTTCCCCAAAGACACATAGACGAGTGGCAAGTTGGTGGGAATACCTTCCGAATAAGGGAAACCCTTGGGAGGGAACTGCAATTGCAATTATTCCTTCTCAACAGTGTGGAGTAGAAACTTCAAACTCATCCAAAGAAGTGACTGGAGCATCGCATTCGGGTTCCATGTTTGAAAACAAATGATGACAAATGGCCAAGCTTCTACTAGGGGATAGTTCCAAAGGAACACCCGACTGGTCGTACGGACTGTTGGTGCTTATGAGAATGGGCAGGAAGGTCATCCAAGTAAGGCTGGACAATGTTACGAATATCATGAAATGCATACGACATTGCCCGTTGAAACATGGCTCCAGCATTTTTGAGGCTGAAAGGGAGCTTCTTGTATGTGAAGGTACCCCATGGGTAGATAAAGGCTATCTTTTCTTGGTCGGTAGGTGCGATATTAATCTAGTTATAACCAGAAAAATCGTCCATAAAGGAAAATATCTCGCTCCCGACACATTCATTAATGATTTGATCAATGAAGGGAGTAGGATAGTTGTCTTTAGGAAAGGCATGATTAATATATCGATAATCCACACAAACGCAGATCGTGCCTTGTTTTTTAGTCACTGAGGTAATATTGGACACCCAGTCTCTAAGGGGGATGGGATAAATGAAACCAACTTTGAGAAGCTTTTTGACTTCACCATTAACAGCAGCGGCCTTCCTACGGTGCACCGGGTGAAGCCGTTGGCAAACGATCTTCGCATGCGGATACGTTGGTATTTCATGAACCCTAATGCTAGGATCGATGCTAGAAATTTCTTTGTAAGACCATGCAAAGACATCACAAAATTCCTGAAATAGACGAGTATATGTATTGATCTCATCCAGAGAACAAGATACCCCAATATAAACATGTTCAACGATACCGGGTTTGATAGAAAGGTCAATCGACATTGTTTGGGTAATATTACCCAGTTTTCCTTCCGATACTTCATGAGTAATGGTAGGTGGCAGAAATGGAGAAGAGGACTCTTCAAAACCGGTAGTCATAACCGCTGGGCAAGGCAAGAACAAGGAGTGATGTTGAGTATCAATCCATGGTGGTTCCTAAGGAGACATGATTTCCATGATACCTTCAACAATGAAGAAGGTCTCGGCTAAGGGATTAGATGATTCCAAAGTGCTAATCCATGGGGATTGAGAGTACATATCGAGAGAGGTCTTTGTCATATGGGAATCAGAGGATGCAGAGTTCGAGGCGGAAACAATTTCCACGTAACTGACTTCGGTGGGACTAAGTGGCATAACCTCACCCCAAGTATCAACAAGATCTGGTGCAAGTATGACCCAGGGATCAGATTTGATCGAGATCATGTTGACAGAGGCAACATGAGGAGGGAGGAGTGGAAAAATTCCCATTAAGGCAGAATCTTTAAAGAGACTTGCCCCCACAATCTCATAGGGAGCACCAGAGTGCTTGACATATGGAACATTGCCATCTGAGGAGGAAGAGGGAAGGTAGGACAGTTAATCAATGGTGAAAATCTTCCCATGATGGGGAAAACGGATCACACGAAACAAAGAGAAGGCCACGACATGCATGGCATGAGTCCAACTTCGGCTGAGTAGAAGATTATAATTGAAATTTTCATCAACAATATCTACTTCGACTTGCATTGTGTTGCCTTCCAGGGTGATGGCAAGGTTAGGTAAGACACTGAAGGGTCATGAATCGTGCCCATCGAAAGCTTCCAAAGTGATTTGAGACTCATTCAGTGCAGTGTAAACAATAGCCTTCCAACATGCATTTGACATGATGCAGGTGGAGGCACCTTCATCAATGACAGTGTGGTGGATGGTCTTATTTTTAATGATTACCTGAATAAGGAAGGCAATCTGATGAGGGAGTTGTGGAACATGGCTCTCCAAATCGAAACATATCAAATTAGAATTGGTGGGATCGATGCCCCTGATAGTTGACAACAAATATTTCTGCTGCGATGGGCAGCTTTGGAGTACCTCGAGAGCCGACATGGATGAAGGTGCCTAAGCCAAATCCTCAACAATATTATAGTGCTGAGCAACTCAAGCATTAGGATTATATGAGGATTTCTGCAGCACACCTCGAGAGGGTGGCCCCATAGTGGAATCAATGTTAGGGGGCTCAGTTTGTAGAGGGCTAGCAATTGGGGTAGAAGAAGAAGGTGCAACTTCATTTTCTTTCCCAGCTGCTGAAGTTGGAGTTTGATAATATTTTGATGGGGTAGCCACATTAATGGGCGTGCTCATCATGAACACTTGATGATCTGTTAATGAAAAAGGTATTAAAGACTATGTGTGAATTCGCTTATGTTACTTAGTGCAACAGATCGAAAATATTGCGAATAACATAAATACATAAACAAATTGAAAACAGATTCAAACACATCAATGTAGAAAAATTTAATAAAGGAGTTCACTAGACTTCCTCGCTACGTCTCCTAGTCCTTTAGCTTCCAGTGCTGACTGCTTTATTTTTTCTTAAAAATGTTGTTACAGGTATGAGCTCAAAAACAGAGTCTCAAATGGGAAAATGGACCTGACCACTGCGTTTAGGTTGAAATTTCAAGTCAAACGAGTATAAAATTTCCCATATTTGGCCACTGTGACCTCTAGACCCCCTAGAATGAGCAAAACCACCTTTTCTGGCTGCAAAACTGCCTTTGCCTGCAAGAAAACCACTTCTCTGCAACGAAAACTACTTTAGAATACACGTTGGTAGTTAGGTTGGTTCAACACCTGCATAAGGTTAAATACAGTTGGGAGGCTTTGGTTACCAAGCTCCACCACTTGGTCTATTGGCTAGTGGACTTGTGCGAAGATGTTCTATATATATATTTTGGAGGGGTTGGAGGTTCGTAACCTCCGCCCTACACTTCCACCATTGGTTGTGTTATATATGTCGAACCATATATTATATGCATTGTATGTTGATATGTGGTGCACTATGGTTAAGGTTATGGTGCCATGTAATGTTAACAGTCTAACAGTTATGATATAGTAATAAATGTTAAGGGTTTGGCAGTTGTGGGGTTGACCCTGACTGTCCAACCCTTTTCTGGTAGCAAATCCTGTTCACCATAAATATAGTATATGCACCTTCGTAAACAAGCAACAACACAACTCAACCAATGAGCACAATCCAACGAAAACTTAGCCTTTCTAGGAGGTCAGTGGTTCGATCCTCCCTAACCCCCAAATTTTGTGATTTCATGCCAACATTGGGCAAATTTGGGCTACCACGTGCCAGCATTGGATAGACCCATATCGACCAATCAGATCACGACACATCATCAACCTTGATAGCATCACCCTGGACATATGGCGCATTCCCGGGACAACACGTGTCCTGCTGACATCAACCTACGTTGACCATTGACCTTTGACTTTGATTGTTTGCCTTTCCTCATTTTGCCCTAGTTTGCCTTGAAAATTTGTCTGGCTTTAACTTCTTCATCCGGCGTCGGAATCACACGTCATTCACACGGTTGGAGTCGTATCAACAAGCACTTTGATTGGATTCAACTTTCAACTAAATTTGAAGACTTTGATCCAGAGGCAAAAGTGAATCCATTTTGGATCACTCCTCCCCACTAGAAGCTTTTGGACCACCAAAAGCTGGTTTTAGTTGTCGAGTAAGTGAGGACAAACTTCCTTCACTTTGCTAATCTCTATCCATTGTGCTTTACTTGGATTTGTACCTTTGAGTCCAACTCGAAGATACTCAACATTTCCCTATCGCGAAGTCCTTATTATCCTGTCAAGAATTGTGTCCTCTTGTAGCTCATTGAGATACTCGAGCAAAAGATCTTCAGTGGAAGGTATCTGACCTTGCTCTTCAGGATATTAAATAAACGAAGGCTCATACAATCGTAAGTTTTCAACATTTACGATGGAATAGATCAACATATGAGCTAGTAGATCTAGGTGGGAAGCATTTTCACCAATTTTATCAAGTATTTTGAAAGGAAAATATCTAATTGGTTTCAACTTCTTACCTTCCCCTTGTAGTCTTTCTTTGCTGATGTACAACCAAACTTGACCACCAACTTGAAAACTATGCTCAACTTAATGCTTGTCATGCCTTGCCTTATACTTTGCTTGGCTCCTTCCCAGTTGTTCCTGCACTGCCTGGTGAATTTCTTTGACTTTTTCAGTGAACTTGGTTGCTTTGACCACATCACTGTGTCCATCAACTGCTATGTCTTTACCAAAGACAAAATGCAAGGGATACTTTGGTATAAAACCAAAACAAGTCTGAAAAGGAGATCTCTGAGTAGAAGAATGTTTTGCATGGTTGTAAGCATGCTGCAGATAAGACAAATGCTCATCCCAAAGTTTGGGATGCTTGCTACAATATCCTCAAAGCAACTGTATCACTGTCCTATTTACCACTTCTGTCTCACCATCTATTTGTGGATGAAATGTCATGATCTTCTTTAATTTTGTGTCCATTAACTCCCATAGACTTGACCAAAATTTCCCAGCAAATCGAGAATCTCGATCCTATATGATAGAAGTGAGTATCCCAAAATGAACCCATACATTTTGAAATAACAACCTCCTAGTTTGTTCAGCTGTGACTTTTTTATTACATGGTGTCAAAATACACATCTTACTGAACATATCCACAACTACATACAAATAATCATGACCCTTTCTAGACTTTGGCAATCTCCCAACAAAATCCATGGAAACACTTTCCCAAGGATGAGAAGGAATTGGTAGTGGAGTATACAAGCCTAATTTTCTATTAGTTGGCTTGCTTGTAAAACACGTAGTACATCCTTTAATATATCTAGAAATTGTTTCATTCATTCATGGCCAATAGCAGAATCTTTGTAATTGTGCAACTGTTTTACTTACCCCAAAATGACTTGATATGAAAGAAGTATCTGCTTCTCCAATTATATTAACTCTTTCAGTTTGTGGAATGCATAGACTTCCCAAATTATATAAGAGTTTGTCCTTTATGTAATAATCCAATTCTTATATCTTCTTGCCGTGACTTAATGTTGCATATACATCCTTAAAATCCGTGTCTTGAGCATATTGTTCAATGTAACTTTCATGTATTACTAAATTATGCTTAAGTATTGTGGATGCGTTTATGATTGGTCTGGATAACATGTATGCAATCTTATTATGTATGCCCTTCTTATATCTGATAACATGATGAAATTGATGTAGAAAACCCATCCACCTGTAATGTCATGATTGTTGCAATTTAGTTTTTGAGTGTAAATATTGAAGTGGTTGATGATCTGTGTGTATGATTGTTTCTTTACCCATTATGTAATGTTTCCATTTTTTAACGCTCTGAACTAATGCATATAATTCCTTATCATATGTAGGATATTTAACTACTGCTGATGTAAATGTGTCAAAATGAAAGCATATAGTATTTTTGTGATGCATCAACACTGCCCCCATGGCATATTTACTTTCATCTGTCTCGATCTCAAATGGATGCTGAAGATCTGGCAGTGTTAGTACTAGCGCTATACTAATCCTTTCTTTCAATGTGTCAGATGTTTTCTATTGTTTTCCTCCCCACTGAAACACGTGTTTCACACTTATCAAAGCATGTAAAGGAGCTGCAATGAAAGAAAAGTTAGCAATAAACTTTCTCCAATATTGCGTTGCCCCTAAGAACCTTCTAACTTCTGTAGCAGTATTGGGTTTAGAACAATTTACAATAACTTCAACCTTAGAGGGATCTATCTTTAATTCACCACCCCCTACAATATAACCAAAATAATTCAAAGATGTTCTTCCAAATTCACATTTTGACAGCTTTACATAGATATTTTCTCCTTTCAAAACATCTAAAACCTACTTTACATGCTTTACATGTTCATCCCATGTTTTACTGAAAACAAGAATATCATCTAAATAGACTATTACAAAATCATTAATGAATTGCCTAAATAAATCATGCATGACTCGCATGAATGTAGCTAGAGCGTTAGCTAAGCCAAAAGGCATAATCATCCATTCATAGAGTCCTTGCTTTGTTTTGAAAGCAGTATTCCATACATCATGTTCTGCCACTCTGATCTAATGGTAGCCGCTTCACAAATCCAATTTAGAGAAGTAAATTTCATCTTTTAACTGATCTAAAAAATCATCAATACGAGGAAGAGGATAATGATTCTTTATTGTGATTTTATTTAATGCTTTAAAATCAATGCACATGCTCCACAAACCATCTTTCTTTCATACTAACACAATAGGTGATCTACACGGTGATGTGCTTGGTCGAATAAACACTTGATCAAGCAACTCAGTACCTACTTCTTTATCTCTGCATTCTCTAAAGTTGATAACCTGTACATTCCAATGTTAGGTAGTGGAGCATCTTGCTGCAAATAAATCTCATGTTGTATCTCTCGCTTGGGTGGAAGCCTTTTAGGCTCTTGAAACAGAATATCATAATCAGAAACAACTTTAACTAAATTTGCTTACTGTTTAGGATTACAAGCATGGAAAGCATCAAATTTATCAATATCCTTTGCTTTTACAATCATAAGTAAAAATTGCTTACTTGAATTTACAATTCTTTTCATCTGTCCAAAATTTATAAGAGAGAAGTTATCTTTGAGTTTACGAGCCCTTACAATATATTCAATTCCATCCTTAGTGAGTTGATACTTATTTTTAGTTTGATAGAAGATATCATTTCTATCATACAAGTATGGACATCCTAATAAAATTCCACATATATCCAATGGGACTATGTCTAACTCAACCTCATCTACAAACTTTGACCCAATAGCAAAACAAAGTTTACATTATTTCATCACTTGTAGCTTAGTTTTATCACACGCCCAACCTAATGGATATGGCTTTTTACGAGGTTTTGTTTCTAGACCCAACTTCTTTACAATTGCTTCAGAAATGAAATTAACTTGTGACCCACTATAAAATAAAGTATCAATTTTAGTATGCTTGGAAATGACTCTTATGTGAAATAGCTCATTTATTTTCCTCTCATCATTATCATTATCAACAAAATGTGAAGAAGTACTTGTAGATGCTTTAGAATCTTTACCTTTTATACCTATAGTTGTAATCGTTGTCTCGTCACCTGAATTTGATCCTTAGTCCTTTTGAATAGCAACAACATTCTTTCGCTCTTTACTCCCAAACGTTTTAGACTTCAATTCTGAATGCAATGGCCAGTGGTGTGCCTCATCCTGTCCTTCCTTCCTACAATGTGTGCATGAGGGTTTATCTTTCTTCACATTGTTTGCTTTCTTCTCCTTCCACTTAAGTTTCTTCTTGCCTTTATTCTTTCTTTCAATAGGTTTGGATGATTTCCCAACATCATGGGTTACATTTTTACCTCTAGCCTCTAAATGAGTTTCTTGAACTGATACATCATCTAAGCTAGTTGGATTAAACATAAGTACAGTATACCTCAAATAACTATGAAGACCACCTATGTATTTTAACAATGTCTTTGGTGAGTATACTGATATACCTAATGTTAAAGCTCTCTTATGGAATTCATGAGTATAACTTTGAACACTTTGACCTTTTAATTGACGTAGTGTTTTCCAACTCATCATTTCTTGTTGCATATAAGCCAACGGATAAAATTTCTTTTTAATAGTAGAAACAAATTCATTCCAAGTTTAAATTATTTTACCATGCTTTTTGATATCTACTTGTGTCTTGTCTTCCCACCATACAAGTGTGGTTCCTCCAAGTTGAAGGCTAGCAAGTTGGATCTTCTTCCTTTCTGAAATAACTTTCTACACCCTGCAATACACTTCAATTTGTCTTATCCGATTATCAAGCTTTTCTATGTTAAGTTCATCATACATCGGGAAATCAAATTTTACATCTAATTTGATCAAAGAGGATTTCTTCTTTTTTGTTTTAGAAGGACTAGATTTATGAGAAGAAGAGGATGATGATGACGATGATGGTGATGAGGGAGGAGATGGTGGAGGAAGCATTTCTCCCTTTCCCTTATCATCTTTGTCTTTAGGTGATGAAGTACCTTCACATTTACCCTTTTTAAACTCATTATACATCTCTTCCATCATTGCACGTAATGTCATGAAACTATCCAAGAATTGAGATTCTGACCCAAGTGGGTTTTCTTCCGCCATTCTTCTTTGAGAAAAGACCCTTCCAATTTGTGGATTTTCTTCAACAAGCTCTCCTTCTCCTCATTTGAGCCTCAATCTAGTAAGCATTCAAATCTTCACACAAACTTGTCGAACCTTAAAAACCTTGTTGCTCTGATACAACTTGATATGTTAATGAAAAAGGTATTATAGACTATGCGTGAATTTGCTTATGTTACTTAGTGCAACAAATCGAAAAGATTGAGAATAAAATAAACACATAAACAAATTGAAAACATATTCAAACACATAAACACAACAAAATTTAATAAAGGAGTTCATCAGATTTCCTGGCTACATCTCCTAGTCCATAGCTTCCAGTGCTGACTGCTTTATCTTTTCTTCAAAATTATGTTACAGGTATGAGCTCGAAAACAAAGTCTCAAATGAGAAAATGGACATCACCGTTATGTTTAGCTTAAAAGTTTGAGTTAAATGAGTATAAACTTGCCCATATTTGGCCATTGTGACCTCTAGACCCCCTGGAATGAGCAAAACCACCTCTGTTTGCTGCAAAACCACCTTTGCATGCAATAAAACCACTTCTTTGCAATGAAAACCGCTTTGGAATGCTCATTGGTGGTTAGGTTTGTTCGACACCCGCATAAGGTTAAATATAGTTGGGAGTCTTTGGTTACCAAGCTCCAACGCTTGGTCTATTGGCTAGCGGACTTATGTGAAGACGTTGTATATATATATTTTGGAGGGGTCAGACGTTCGAAATCTCTGCCCTACGCTTCCGCCGTAGGTTTTGTTATATCTGTCGGAACATATATTATATGCATTGTATGTTGATATGTGGTGTGCTATGGTTAAGGTTACGGTGCCATGTAATGTTAACGGTCTGGCGGTTATGATATTGTAATAAATGTTCAGGGTCCGACGGTTGTGGGGTTGACCCCGACCATCCGACCCTTTTCCAGTAGCAAATCCTATTCACCATAAATATAATATCCACACCTTCCTAAACAAGTGGAAACATAAGTCAACTAGTGAGCACAATCTAGCGAAAACTTATCCTTTCCAGGAGGTCAGGTGTTTGATCCTCCCTAACCCCCAAGTTTTGGGATTTCATGCCAACATTAGGAAAATCTAGGCTGCCACGTGTTAGCCCTAGATTGGCCCATATCAACCAATCAGATCACGACACATCACCAACCTTGATGACATCACCCTGGATGTATGGTGCATTCCCAGGATGACACCTATCCTGTTGATATCACCCTGTGTTAACCATTAACGTTTGACTTTGACTTTGACTTTTCCTCATTTTTCCCTAGTTTTCCTTGAAACTTTGATTAGCTTTAACTTCTTCATCCAGACTTGGATTTACGTGCCATTCACACCGTGGGAATTGTATTGACGAGTACTTCAATTTTATTTAACTTTAAACTAAAGTTGAAGACTTTGATCTGAAGGAAAAACTGAATCCATTTTGGATCACTTGAGATCCAGAGGAAGTAGATCGAGGTTGGTCTACCATTTGAGTCTGTTGAGACAGAAATGGCTCCTTAAGGAAAACAGGGGTCCCTTTGAGCAAGCGACTAACTTCAAATCATCGAGGAAAATCCTTAGTGTAGTGATCCTCCTTGCAAATGAGGCAGGGATACTTTGGTTTCCGTTGCGAAGACTCACGAGGAGACGATTTGTGAGGACCCTGTTTCAGGGCATCGACTTTGGCTTTGGCTTTGCCTTTCTTTTTTCCTTTCAAGGATTTGTCTGCTACGTTAGACTGAACGGTGTGGACCTCTGAGGTTTTACCAAGGCTAGGCGGATTCTGAGATGAACTATTAGTAGCAGCATTCGAGACCAACTTCTATTTGGAAGAAGTTTTAGTAGGGGTCTGGGATACTGAACCAATAACTCCATCAACGAGAGGAAGAGTTGGTGAATTTGATGTTGCAGGATTGGATGATGGTCGTGGAGGATTGGGTAACAACTAGTATAAGGTGCCAGACTGAGAGTAGACCAGATCCAAGGACTAGGCATGGGCAATGGCTTACTCTTCAGTGACACATCCACCCATAGCTATATCGCGAGAAATTGAGGCTATGAATGATTTGGTAAACCATTCAAGGAGCAACTGATCAGCTATCTTGAATTTGATAAGGTGACGCCTACATCTCCATTCATGGATATGATCAGAGATGTGTGTTGTTGTGTCTTGCTTAAGTGATGTGAGCAAATAGGTAACGAACCAGCAGTTGAAAATTCATGAGGAAAGCCATGGCTAATGAATTGAAGTCATGGAAAGTAATTCGAGGTAGCTCGATGTAACATTTCGTTGCGGCACCTGTGAGGGTTCGGTGGAAAAGATGAAGACGAATGGAATCATCCACATATGAGTTTGATGAGCAACAGAGGTGATATGTCATCACATGGGCCTGAGGATCTTCTTTAGCTTTTCCATCGAACTTTGGGCAATCACTTGGTATCTTGGATGGCACTGCAGGCTAGTACGGTGAATGAAGGATCAGATCATTCGTATTGCGAGATACATCTGGCAACTCAAGTGTAGCCAAGAAAGGTAATTGAGTGTTAAAAGGCATGGGAGGTTGATAAGCAGGCCTATAGGGAGGAGCCCATCCTTGCTTGTAAGGATTTTGGCCCCACAGTGGGGGATTTTGGCCATATGCAATCTGAGGTTGCCCCCATTGCGGATTACCTTGACCATAGGGAGGATCCAAACCTTGAATATCTTGAAACTATCCAAGCACATGTTGCTGATAGGAAACATATGGGTTAAAAGGATGTTCAGCCTGTTGACCTTGGACATATAGATATGGGACCCATTGTCCTGGAACATAAGGTTGTTGAGCCTGTTGTCCCTGAACAAGAGATTTCTGTACCTACAGTCTTTGGGCATAAGGTTGATAAACTTGTTGCCCTTGGACGTAGGGGTTTTGTACCTTGTGCCCTTGACCAGTAGGATTCTGAACCTGTTGACCTAGGACAAGAGGATTTTGGGCCTACTGCTGCAGGACTTGACCTTGACGCTGCCCTTGCAAGGTTTTACCTTGTTGATATGTATACAAGGGTTCTTGCTCCCCTGGTTGGTTTTGCTTTTGTAAGGGTTGACCTTGTGGTTGAAAAATTTGTCCTTGGGTTTGTGGCGGTTGTCCTTGCGAGGGTATGGGTTGAGAGGTATGTGGAGCATATTGCATCTACTATTGTGCATCTTGCCGTAACTATTGTAAGTATTGACCTTGCGGTTGTTGCAGGTGACCTTACTGCAGGATAAATTTCCCTTGCTGCAACAAAGGTTTCCCTTGTGGTAACAAAGGATGCCCTAGTTGTTGTAAAGCTTTTCCTTGTTGTTTCAAGGGTACTTGAACAGTGCCAAGAAAATTACCGAACTGAATCTGGACGTAGCCAGGCTAGATGTACTGCCCAGATTGGAGGGTGTAAGGTTGATTAACCAATCCTTGAGAACCATATGGAACATAAGGATTTTGATATTAGGCTTGAGCCCCACAGGGCTGTTGATACCGAGCATTGCTTGATCCAGATGGACCAATAGGATTCTGAACTTATTGGTACTAGTCATTGCTTGATCCAGTAGGGTCAACAGGGTTATAAATAATACTAGAAGAGGGTTGGTTTATACCAAACATGTGAGCTTGTGAGATACTCACATTAGTGTCACCTGACACCATAGAGACATTCAGGTTCTGCCCTCGTAGTAGTGGCACAATTTGGACACTGACTAATGGGATAGAAGAACTGACAGAAACAATATTTGAAACCGATGGTTGTGTCTGACGTGTAACTGGGATTGATGATACAAGAGTGTTCGAAATGGTGGGTTGCACTGGGACTGAAGTAAAAACTGAATGGGAAGTCATGTTCATGACAAATGGACCTAATATAGGCCTGACGCCTGATGCCCAAACAGGATTATGGTAGAGAGATGAGGCACTAGGTGTGCTTGAAACTAGGGGCCCCAGAGACACATAGCTGGGTGGCAAGTTGGCAGGAATACATTCTCAATAAGGGAAACCCTCAGGAGGGAACTGTAATTGCAATTCTTCCCTCTGAATAGTCTATGGAGTAGAAACTTCAAACTCATCTGGAGACGTGACTGGAGCATCACATTTGGGTTCCATGTTTGAAAACAAACGACGACGAATGGCCGAACGTGTACTAGGGGATTGTTCCAAAGGAACACCCAGCTAGTCGCACGGACTGTAAGGATGTTGTAGTGATATCTCAACAATGTCAAATAGAGGGTTCAGAGGATAGGTAACTAGTCGAAGCTGAATGTTAGTGGTAAGTGTTGGCCCTGGTTCGAACCAAGTAGTGCTGGCTTAGTCCTAGTTCCCAAGCTGTCCTTCCATGCATCAAATTCATGCCCAAGTGTGCCAAAATGTTTAGTTAATTTATTCACACAAATTAACACAAATATTACTTATCAATCTGGGTTGGTAATACTTAAAGGCAAGTCCACTATATATGAATATCAGATGTAATCAAACTTGAAAGATAAGTTTTTCAAAAACTAAATAAGTGCATATTACAATTCCAATTCACTTTGTAAAGAGGGAAAGCTAAAATGGCTCTTAACTTAAGAGGTCCAATTCTTCTCGATTATTACTTGATGAACATAAATCATAAACTAATAGCTTAAAATGAACAAATCATTAATGAAAGGAGGCTCCTAACTTAAGAGACCTTTGATATGTTTCATCATAATTCATTCACCATAATGCCAAAAATACATAGGAAAACTACTTGCATGTAATCAAAGAAAACTAGTTACAATTCACCAAATTAACAGAATGAGTGCTCAAATTGAACACTTTGTTTTTCCAACTTACTAAAATGATGAATAAACTAAGATCTAATGAAATCAATCACCACACATTAGCCATAAACCAATCTGAAACAAAGCATGTAAACTAGTTCTACAATAACCAGATTATGGAAAATTAAACTTGTTTAAACAAAGAAGTGTACTTAGCTTGGAATGGAGGCCCTCCACCCTTGCTTTGCACACTTGAAGATTGATATCAGAAGCTTAAACTCAGTCACACATCCACATTATTGAACAACAAAATAGTAGTAGAAAAAGTTCTTCAAATTAGCTCTCCAATCCAAAATGTCTCAGCATGAAATTATACAAAAGTCAATACATAAGCCATCAAAGTCTTGGCTTTAAATAGAAGTCTTATGAAACAAACTTATCTATAATAATTATAACAAACATATCTACTCATATTCATCTATATAATTCAAATTCATCAATCCCATCCCAAGAAATATGGTCAATCCCATAGAATCTCAAAACTTCTCTATTTCTATGGAATTTCTGAGTGACTAGTCATGGTTGACCAGCACTAAATGGGCCTAATAAAGCTTTTTCTGTTCAAACTAAGTAGATCTGACTTAGTCCTAGTTCCCAAGTTGTCCATGCATGCATCAAATTTGTTCCCAAGTGTCCTGCAAACATGTCAACCATATAACTATTACGGGAATTTCTAAATCTGTCAATATTTGCACTTGAAACCAAATTTTCATAAAAACTTTAGAAATTGAAAAATTAAAATTAAATACCTGAGTAGACATGTAATACATCAAAATGGATTGGATAAAGTGGAAAATATATGGAAAATAGATGGATTAAGTAAGTTTTCCTTAGCAAAAATAAGACCAAAATCGAGGGCCAACATATCCCCCTTGATGATTGTCAAGCATGTCCTCATGCTTGCTTATTCCTCTTTGATCTTATGTTGCCTGTAGTAGATGCAGTTCCTTTAGATTATTCCTATTGTGATGCCCTTATCAAACAGTCCAAACCTGAATCATGTCCTTCCCTGTACACAGCAGCCTTAACTTTATGCTTCTCATACTTAGCCTGCTACATGTTCTTCTCTTTTAGCCATTTAAATGCATGTTTGGAAAGTAGATCATTCTTTCTTTTAAATCTCCCTATTTTTTCATTTAATCTTTCATTTGTTTTGACCAATGTAGCATTATCCTTTTTGCTTGCCTGGTTTTCTTCTTTCAAATGTTTTTCCATGATTTTACTGATTTCTTGTTGGTCTGTTAATTCCTTGATTTTGCCCAAGTTTATTTCTTTTTCAAGCTCTTGTGTAGTTTTGATTAGTGATGTCGTTGTTGCATCATCATAATAAGAATATGTCTCTAATGCATCCTATTCAAAATCATCCTCTACCTGTTTTCCTGTGGAGCATGTGTCTACTAACTGAACTTCTTTTTCTCTGTTATTTATTTCAGTTGGACTTTTATTCCTAAATCCCCTAGGAATAGACATGAGAGATACTTCATTTTCTTGCATGGCTATATTATTTTGCTTTTTA
Source organism: Pinus taeda (assembly GCA_000404065.3). NCBI lineage: Eukaryota > Viridiplantae > Streptophyta > Pinopsida > Pinales > Pinaceae > Pinus > Pinus taeda. The sequence goes on from APFE030873732.1 coordinate 52,484, forward strand.
TCTCTAGTTCTAGGATAGAAGGGTGAACTCATCATTCCCCTGGTTTCCTGATCCTCTTTGTTCTGTCCTTCATTGATCTATTCATTAAACTAGTTTTTAGTCACGAACTCCCTCCAAATTATTCCGTGTGACCTTACTTGATATTCAACCAGGATTTTTATCAACCCCTAGCGATAAATTTGTGTTTCTTTGATCTTGTGTTCATGTTTCATTGTCTCTATCATCTTCAGGAGGCTTCTAAAGAGAAAGTATGGCAGATTAATCTTATCTTCCCCCTTAATGTGCTGTAAGAGTCAGATATGATATAAATGGTCAACGCTATATCCCCTATCACATGTAAGAAACTTCTATATAAATAGAACCAACTCACCCCATGGTTCATTGAACCATTACCTTAGTATTCCTTTGGTTCTGTCAAAGGTTCCTTTTTGGTTCTTTTCAAGGAAGAAATTCCATGCTTTCTCCTTGAAATGCAAGCCTTTATGACACTTCTCTCCTATCATAGGGAGGTCTAGAGCTTGGGAAAGGAATTCCCGAGTCACAGGAATGATAACATCTCCTACCCTTGTTTGGTCTTAGCTGTAATTGTTTATGAACTCGCTTGTTATCTCCTCACTGTGGCCATTAAATCTCTACAAGAATCCTATCAGTCCCACTTGGTAAAGCTTCTCTATGGTTTCTTTTTTCCAGTTTTCTATTTGAAACTTTGGCTCTATCCTTGTTGACATTGTGTGTGAAAACCATTGAATGTATGCCTCTGCTCTCATTATCTTCATCTTAACAATGAAAATTTACAACTACTGTTCTTTTCAATATGAAATTTTGAAATCAGATAATCTTACCTGCCTTATGCAACAAACTTAATTCAATCTACTTTGCCTTTGTTTGTTTCTTTTTGCAGTGACACAATTTTTTTCAATCCCCTGTTGTATCGAAACAGTCAAACATCCTGCCTTATATATCTCTGTAAAAACACTAGACTTTGTTTTGGAAAAGAAATACATAAGAAAACAAAATAATTATGACATAATTTTGTATTTCTTAATGTATTCTTGAGGCAAAAATTGTTATAATTTGTCATACAAGCCTTAATCCTCTGCGCTGTATGAAAGGAGGAAAAAGAAATTATTTTCAATTTTTCCTTGATTGTCTCAGTTCTAAAAAAAAAACAACTTATTTCTACAAAGAAACAAGTGATTCGACCCCTTATAATAACACTTAAGAGAGAATTTGCCTTTGTTTGCACAATATTCAATCCATGCTTGACAACAACACACAATACAATCCCCTACATCAACACTCAAAATTCATCTATTTACATAATATACATTCTCGGTTACACATTATAGTCCTTGTTATGCAACAACACGCAATATAATCTTGTGTAACAGCATAAAAAACTCCTCTGCAATACAAACCCGGTTTATGAAACAACACTTTAAAAAAATTCATCCCCTGCTCTACACAATACGTAATACAACCCAAACAACTCTGTTTTGCAATACACAATCTTTAAAAAACTCTATTTCTGCTTTACAAAACACGCACATGGTCCCAAAAACTTTTTAATGACGCATTTTGCATGAAAAATGTGGTTGAAATGTCGCACTGTTCGCACAGGTGTAATCTACTAGTTGTTTTGCATGATTTACGTGCTTCACTCATATCCTTGATTTTTGCAACTACACCTATGAATAGATTTGTTCTTTATCGCATAGTTGTTTGCTTCATTAATTCACTACTGTTTATCTAACCCTTACATTTATTATTTCTGGAATCGTGGTGTAGTTTCGACGTTTAACTGGCTAATGGCGAGACTTGTAGACTGTTTAATGGTGCTCCATATCCTTGTATCTTCGTTTCGTGTTGACTGGTGGCAAGAACAAGCATGTTAATAGTTAAATGATAGGCAGTTTTGGTGATTGAAATCCCAACTCATCCTTGTAAGCAAATCGAGTCACATTTTTACTTGAGCTTTCCCGAGATTTTGGCAGCCGACTTGCATTATTTTTGGGAAGTTTTCCTACTTATCTCTCCGCGGATTTGCTTACACTTTCCCTCGCTTTCATCTATCAAATGTGCAGTGCTTCAACACTGTTCTCCTAAGCTTGTTAAGGCAATGATGGCATACAAATGTGGCTTAAACAACTTGCAAAGCGGTGTTGAAATGCATAGCAGGCCGGCGGTAGTGAAATGTTTTCATGATCATTTTTCGTTTTTCTATCGTGCCCTTGGCTGAGTAAGCCATAAGCACCTCTATTGGCCAGTGTTTGCACGTAAGAATGTTGTGCAAGTCATGGTAGTCCTGTTGACCAGTCGCCTGACTGTGTCATTAGGATGTCATGTTCATTTTCATAATTCAAATATGAGCTTACCTGTGGCTGTCCTCCATGCAGCTTACGACTTTGCCAACATGCCTTCTATGGAACCATTTGAATGCACCAACTCTCCAATGGTTTGCGTGTACCTCCGTTCCACGTCGTTCAACCCACCTACTCATTTGAAGGCCTATTTGATTCATGCGCTTGGTTGGATGTGCATTTAAATCATAGTCCCCACCTACCACTAACTATATTGCCATACCATGTGATTATATTACATTATGTTGTCATATGATGTGATTATACTGCATATATAACCACAAGCCCACCTACCTTATACCTCCTTGTTTCATCATGCAAATCCATATGTTTTAAATGGTGTGCCTTTCAATATGTTTTGCATATGTGAAATATGCAAATGTTTTGAGCACGCATATATTTCTTTATGAAACTTTTTCCTTATAATATATTTCCTTTTTCTCATATAGTTCCTTATGAAATTTAATCTCCCTTATTATCTTTGTGTAGGTATTAGAAATATTTCCCATATTGCTCATAATCTAAGGTTGTGTGGACACCTAGATTCACATGTACTGCCTTTTTGAAATACTTTTTATAATTTTAAAATGAGCACCTAGGTCATATTTAAAATTATTTCCATATCTAATATTTGAATTGTTTGTGCAGGTTTCAACATCTTGCACTCTTTTGATCCCTTTTTTCTTCTAAGAAAAAAGAATTATGGGTGAAGGTCATGAATATGGAATGATATAGAATGTACAAGGGTTATAGGATATGATACTTAGGAGAATGGGTGGGGATAACAGAAAATATATACATCTTCAGGTACTAATTTCAACTTAACAAAGACTAAAAATTTCTAAAAAAATTGAATTTACAAGAGCAAAATGACTATACTTATACTTCCCTGGTAATATTGGATAATTTCTTCTTCTTTACAAGCTGGATGAAATCGTTTGATCAAATGTCGTAGATAGATTGAAAAGTAGAATTTATTGCTGCCTCTTGTTCTTCATGCTTCATTGGTTCTGGTTCTTGAATTGTTGGTTGTTGTTCAGGTCCCTCTGTAATGAGTTGATGACAGGTCCCAACTTTCATGCACATGTGTAAGCAATATGTACATGTTTCTGCTAATATTTCAGGTTCCTCTGCTGTTGTTGTTCAGGTCCCAACTGTCGTGCACATGTTTATGTAATATGTACATGTTTCTGCAAATATTTCAGGTCCCTCTGGTATGGTTGTTCAGGTCCCAACTTTGAATAATACAAGTTCCATCATTAATTCAGCTGCACAACTAAATTTCTTGTGTAATCCTCACCCTTGCTTGAGATTTGACTTGTCCTGAAGTCAGCGTTATGTGGACGACATCCTGAAAGTCAAAGTTGTGATAAAAATTGAACAAGAAAGTGAATTCATATAGTCCAAAACATGTTGGTTTTCCTCTATGAATTCGTGTTTTGTTTGCACCAGTATCCTGGTTTTCACTAGCAAACAACTTTATTTTATTATATATATATATAATATTTATATATATTTATATATATATTATTTATAGTAGTTCTTTCCTTTATTCTTCTGTAGCACTGGAAGATGGCTCCTTGCATGCCATTATTTCCAGTTCTGCTCCTTGTATCAGTTGTTTCATGAATTCTTCTTTGTCAATAGGCCTCTTGTAAACTTTGAGCCTATTTCCATTTACCTAAAATGATGTGGATTCTTGGTCAATTGTCTTGATTTGAACAACTCCATTATCAAATATTTCTTCTATCTCAGAGGGCCCTAACCAATGTGTTGTGAATTTGGCCTTGAAATCTTTGAATTTGGAGTCGAACAGTAGTGCCTAGTCTCCTTTGTTGAATGTCTTGTTCTTGATGAATATGTCATGCCACTTCATTCGTTGATACTGTACCAATGTTGTATGTTTTATTGCCTACTGGTGATGTTCATCTAGTTGATTTAATTCCATTATCTATTGTTGTTGTGATTCAGAAAGTTCCAGTCCTAGTTCGGCTGCCAATTTGTATGTGTGTATCAGAAATTCTATGCGGAGTAAGACCTCTTTGCCATAGACTAACTGGTATGGGTTGAATCCAATTGTGTTTTTCCATGTGATTCTGTATGCCCATAGTGCATCCCTTAGTTTTTCTGGCCAATCCTTTTTGTTCATCTGTACTGTTTTGGTCATTATGTTCTCTAGGACTTTATTTGTTGCTTCCACCTATCCGTTTGCTTGAGGATGATATGGTGTGGAATTCCTGTGCTTTATCTTATATTTCTCTGTAAGATCTCGTACAAGCTTTGAAGTAAATTGTGCTCCCTGATCTATTACAATTTGTCTTGGTACTCCATATCTTACAAAGATTTCTTCAAAGAGAAAGGTGACCACTGTATTTTATGTTGCTTTGGTGACTGCCTTTCCCTCCACCCATTTGATTACGTAATCTGTACATACTAAGATATACCTCTTGCCATTTGATGTGGATTTATTGGTCCCAAAAAATCTAGAGCCCATTGCTCAAATTGTTCGATTAGAACTTGTGGTTTGAGTGGCATCTTATCTGATACTATTGGTCTCCCTCTTCTTTGGTAGCTATCACAACACTTGACATATGCCTTGGAGTCTTTGAAGATTTCTGGCTAGTAGTAGCCTACTTGTAGCACCTTGTAGGTTGTTCATTTGTCTGCAAAATGACCATCATATGGTTCATCATGACATGCTTTCAGGATTTCTAATATCTCATCCTCTCTCACACATTTTCTGATTATTAAATCTGAACTAGTATAAAACAAATCAGCATTTACCCAACTATATCTAGAACATTCTTTAGTAATTTTTCGTTTTTGTTTCTTGGGGAATTGTGTTGGAAATTTCCCAGAAGATAAATAGTTTGTTATGTCTGCAAACCATGGTGTTTTTCCTACTATTGCAAACAAGTGTTCATCTGGAAAGTTTTCCGCAACTGGATTTGGATCATTGGGTGAATGTATTCATGACAGAAAATTAGCCACTTGATTTTCTCTGCCTGTTTGGTTTTGAATTGTGATGTTAAATTCTTGCATTAACAGTAACCATCTTGTTATTCTCCCATTGGTGATAGATTTATTCATCAAATATTTTATTGTTGAATGATCTGTATGAATACATACTTGGTATCTTGTTATGTAGTGCCTGAATTTATTTACTGCGTGTACTACAACTAACATTTCTTTTTCTATGACTGTATAGTTCAATTCTGCAGGTGTTAAGTTCTTGCTTATGAAGTATATTGCATAATTGAACAAATTCTCTTTCTGCCCAAGTGATACACCTATCGCGATATCAGATGCATCAGTTGAAATATGAAATGGCAGAGACCAGTTTGGTCCACGAAGAATGGGTGCAATTGATAATTTTTGTTTCAATATTTGAAATGCATTTTGATAGTGATTTGTCCATTGAAATTCGACATATCTTGCTAATAATTTGAATAGATGTTGGGCTATTTTACTAAAGTTTTCAATGAATCGTCTATAGTAGCCTGCATAACCCAGGAAACTCTTTACTTCTTTTCATGTTGTAGGTGGCATTAAATTCACGAGGACTTGTATTTTTGCTAGATTCACCTTAATTCCTGAAGCGGAAATATGGTGTCCCAAAACTATGCCTTTTGTCAACATCATATAGCATTTTTGGTTACTCAATGACAAGTTTGTTTCTATGCATCGCTTCAAACCTTTCTCAAGGTTGTTGAGGCAATCATCATATGTGTTTCCATAAACCGTGAAGTCATCCATATAAACTTCTACACATTCGCGGATTAGATCAGCAAATATTGCAAGCACTTCTCTTTGGAAAGTTGCAAGTGCATTGAATAACCCGAATGGCAAGAGATTATATACATAGGTTCCCCATGGGCAAGTGAATGTTGTTTTGTCTTGGTCTTCTGTTGATATTATAATCTGATTGTACTCACTAAACCCATCCAGGAAGGAGAAAAATTTCTTTCCATCCAATGAGTCTAGAACCTAGTCAATGAATGGTAGTGGAAAATGATCATTTAATGTTGCTTTGTTTAGTTCCCGATAGTCTACACACACCCTCCACTTTCCTTTTTTATTTGGTACTGTTACCAATGGAGAAACCCATTGACTATTTGAAATAGGATAGATGAACCCAACTTTAAGTAATTTTTGCAGTTCTTCTTTCACTATTTCTTTCATCATGAGATTCATTCATCTTTGAGGTTGCCTTACTGGTTTGATCTAATCATCTGTAGATGTGGTGGATACATGTATTGGGATTGATTCCTTGCATGTCGGTATAGTCCCAGGCAAAAGCTTTTGAATATTTTTGTAATAATGCAATTGCCTCTTGTTCTTGTGATGTTTGCAAATGGTTTCCAATGTTCAAATGTTTTCCAGGATATATCTCAATTGTTTTTGTTATTGAATTGGAAATTATGTTTACAAGAAAATTGTTTGTAAAAGAATTTCGCAAGGATTGAACTGTACAAGTTTCCTGAAAACATTGGTTCAAGAGATTACTTGCAGCTTCATATTGAACCTCTCTAAGCTGCTCTAAAATGTTTGGTTTTGAGATGAAAAGATCGATTAAATCTTCATTCTCTTCTTCTTCTCTAAGGTCAAAGACTTGATTTATACTTAAAACTGATTTAGTTTGCTGTTGTTCTTGAGTTTGAAGTATTGATTCTAAAGAAGATGATTGTGCAAGTGAATAAAGTGTAATGTGTTTCCATTCATCTCCATTTGAAATAATCATGCTTCCAGATTTGCATCCTGTAAAGGCATCAGTCGTGGCTAGCCATGGTCTGCCTAAGATTAGAGGATGTCCTCCCAAATTTGTTTTTGGCTGCAAGATAAGGAAGTCAATAGGATATTCCCATGAATCCAAAGAGACTATGATATCTTCTAGTATTCCTTCTGGGACAACTTTAGATCTGTCTGCTAATTCTAGAATTGTAGAGGTTGATCTATTGTTGTTTAAATGTACAATTTTCATTGTCTCCATAGTCATTACATTTATAGCTCCTCCCAAATCTATTAATGTGTTTGGAACTAAGAAATTATTTATTGAAATAATAACCATAGGGATACCAGGATCAATATATTTCTCTACAGTTGTTTGTGTTGACATGAGGCTTTCTAATTTGCCAATGACTTGGATTGTAGTAGGATCCTGCTTCCTTTTACCAGTTTTCTTAATGCATAATTTCTTTATTGTTTTAGCATATATTGGTATCTCTTTAATTGCCTTCAATAAAGGAATTTTTACATAAGCATTTTTCAATTCATCCAAAATATCAAATTCAGGAAGGTTCATTTCTTTATGTTGCTCTACTAACCTCTCAGGATAGGGTGGTGTCTGAGTTATAATAGGTTTTCCTTTTTGAATTTGTGTTTCAGATTGTGATGTTTCAGGTGGTTCTCCTTGCTCACTTGGCTCTTCTATGATTGGTGGAGAATCCTTTGTAAGCACCTTTCCGGACCTTAAATGGACATCATTTACAGGAAGAATAGAATATGTTGGAAAATATGTTGCTTCTTCTACAATGTATGCAGATTTATCCATATTATTGTTCAGATTTCCCACTGGTTGGGCTGGTAGTTGAGCTGGTCTGGGTTGGTTTGAAGGTAGTTGTAGTTGTTGTGGTTGTGTTAACAATGGTGGAGGATTATGTTGCGGAAATGGCATGGATTGCGGATATGCATAATTTTGTTGCGGAAATGGCATGGACGGCGGATATTGTTGATATGGAAATGGCTGTTGATATTGTTGCTGGTGTTGTTGTTGGTACTGTTGAGGTGGCTGGTTTCCATAACCATATCCTCTCCATTCTTGTTCAAGTTGGTTTGGATATTGTTGTGGAGGCCAAGCTTGCCATGGCATTAGAGTATTCCAAGGATTTTGAGGTGGATATGGATAGTTTTGTTGAGGGAATTGTTGTGGATTTTGTTGAGGAAACCTTGGTTGCCATGGTCGTCGTGGTGCCACATAATACAAACGTTCTGTTCCTTGCATTTCTTCCATTGGATTCATTTGCAATTCCTTCAACCTTAGACAATTTTCTGTTGAATGGTTTTCTGTACAAAGACCACATACTTGAATACTATCCAAAGGACATTCTCTGCATGTTTCTTTCTACATTTGGAACAAAAGATTGCTAAATCTTGTTCTTGTTCTTCTTTCTTCTTATTTTATTTTAGAACATCTACCTAAGTTCCCAATGTACTTAGGAGGTCAATTTTGAAGTTTTCTAATAAGCTTCTTCTTTCTGCTCTCGTTACTCCTCTTGCTGCTAATTTTGTTGCTTTTGAACTTCCATCTCTCTTTGCAGATTTTGATCTACCTATAGAATATTTTTGACATAATTCATAAATTTCTTCGAATGGAAAGTTGTAAATATCTCCCTTGCCCATCACATTCATAATGTCAATATATTCATCTCTTACACCCTTGAGAAAGATTGTTCGAATGGTTTCCTGATTTAGAGAGTGTTGTTTGGAGTTTTGTAGATTATATGCAAATATTTCTAAGTTTTCTTCTAAACTTTATTATTCTTGTTGTGTCATTCTTAAAACATCTTCCTTTGAGTCCCTAGGCCTACAATAGGCTTGATACTTTTTAAGGAAGACTGATCTCATATCATCCCAAGAAGCTATTGTTTGCTCTACTAAACCCATGAACCATTTTAAAGCTGCTGCTTTTAATGTAGTAGGAAAGAGACAAAGTTTGTGTATGTCATCAGTGTACCCATATGTTCTACATAGGATATCAAATCCAAACATGAAATAATCAGGATCTTCTGTTCACATTCCATAAAAATTTGGCAATACAAACAGTGGAATATTTTTCATTTTCACGTCTTCCCCTAATATTGCACTTGTATCTACTATTGGAAAGCCAAAGGTAGTTTCCTGATCACCACCATATTCTTGTCTTTTCCTATCCTCTTCTGCCTTTCTATCATTTTCTCATTTTGCCTCTTCCTCTCTTTGTCTTCTACATTCTCTCTGTTGTCTCTCATATTCAAGTCGTTGTTCAGGAGTAAGAATAACAGATCCATGTCCTTCTTCTGCCATTGGTTTAGCTGTTTCAATGTTAATTGGAGATTCAAGTTGTTCAAAGATAGGTTGACTTACAAATGCAAAAATAGGTTGTTTTTCTTTAGTAGTTTCCTTTTGTTTTCCTGAAGTTGATAGTTGTTTTCTTTTTACTTCCCAAGCTAACAAAGTTTGCCTCTCAATTAAATTTAACCTTTGTCCAGTTCTTTGTTTTTCTTCCAATTCCTCAATTGTTGGATTACCAGTAACTAGTGTTGTTGGCTTTGATGGTCCTACTTCTATTTGTGGGGGGGTTTTAATAAATCTACCTTGAGGATCTCTATATCTAGGCATAAAGAAACACAACTAAATGAAATCTAACTAATTTATTTTTATTTTTGTTTTATGATTTTTTTAAAAGTTTGTTAGCTTATCTTCCTATTGACTATGCCGATATTTTCCTCCCCGACAACGGTGCCAAAATGTTGAGCTAAGTTAAGAGCCATTTCAGCTTTCCCTCTTTACAAAGTGAATTGGAATTGTAATATGCACTTCTTTAGTTTTTGAAAAACTTATCTTTCAAGTTTAATTACTTATGATATTCAGATATAGTGGACTTGCCTTTAAGTATTACCAACCTGGATTGATAAAGAATATTTGTGTTAATTTGTGTGAATAAATTAGCTCAACATTTTGGTACACTTGGGCACGAATTTGATGCATGGATGGGCAGCTTGGGAACTAGGACTAAGCTAGCTCTACTTGGTTCTATCCATGCATCAAATTCATGCCCAAGTGTCCCCAGAAACGACGCCAAAATGTTGGGCTAATTTATTAACATAAATTAACACAAGTATTTAATTATCAATCCGGGTTTGTAAAACTTGGAGGCAAATCCACAGTAATATGGACATTAGATATAATCAAGTTTATGAAGATAAAATTTGAAGATTTAAAGAAGTAGATATTACAAATATAAACCTATTTTAACAATTTCTAATTCATTTATGTAATATATGAGGGAAGAGGCTCCTAACTTAGGAGAACCAGGTTGTCCTTCCCTACAATACTACTTTCATGAAGATAAATCTAAGAGCACTAATTAACAATGGTTTATGATGAAGAAGATGTAAAAGAAGAGGCTCCTAACTAAGGAGTTCTAGATTGTCCTTCTTCACAATCCTACTATATCACAATCACCATTGCTTCAAACCAGAAATGCAGAAATAACTTCAAATAAGAAATGGAGAAGAAAATTCAGTTTTAGTTCAAGATCAAATAGAAGGGGAATTTAACTTAAATTCCTGTGTGTCCCTTCTGTCATGTACATTTTTATGCAATATATACATGTGTTTGCTAACATTTCAGGTCCCTCTGCAATTGATTTCAAAAATATTTCAGGTCCCAACTTCCAACAATACAAGTTCCGTCGCCAATTCAGCTGCACAACTAAGTTTCTTTTTGCAAAACTTCCCCCCTTGTTGATGGGAAGACTTGTCCTCAAGTCTTGTTTATTTTGGAGGATGATTCCTGCAAACTCAAACTGAAGAAATGGTAAAACAAAATAGAGAATTCATATTGGCCAACAAGTTGGTTTTCCTATATGAATTTGAGTTTGTGTTGTGCCACTTTCATGGATTTTCACAACCAAACTCCTTTATTATTTTTGATCTTTTTCTATTTTTTCTTTTTTCTTTTCTGGATGGAGGTGGGGTGTAATGGAGTAGGAAAGTATGAAAAGCTTATGAAAATAGGCTATATTGAAGTCATGAGATAGTAGTAAATTTGGACTTCAACATGCATGGTCGTGGAGCTTAACATACAATATGGATGATGGATCAAATCATGAACAATATGAATTCAATATGAAAGGCTTCTGTGGAGATTGATGTGACTTGACATGGTACTGAACTTGACTGCTTCTTCTGATGATTATCTCCATGTCGTTTTTCCTTGATCTCAATCACGTTGTAGGGTTTGTTGGTGTTGTTGGTCAACATCTAAGAGCAAGCTTCAAGAATTTAAGTTTCATTGAATGAACTCAACATCAGGTGAATTTTCACTTTGCTTTGACTTTAACATTTGTATTCATATTCTAAAATATGAATTTGACTTTGAAAATTACTTCATCCATGGAGTTCACTCCTTCATTCTTCCTATGACCTGCAAAAACATAGCACTTGCCTACAATACAACATTAGATGATGGAGGAAGAGAGGCGTATAGTCTCTCTTCTTCCAATATATATGCAAATCATTACAAGAACTGCTTAGAAAACAAGTCCAAATATGATAGACAAACATAATGCATTTATTTACCCCTTGAGGAATGGTGGCTAGCCTAGACCTCTTGGCGATATTTTGTTTACAAAATATTCATTTTATATCCAATTAGAATTATTACAAAGCCAAGTTGAAGTGAATTCGTATGGCTACCTCCAGTATAAAAAGGTTTTCAAAATGGTTTAAAATGATATGGTAAAAATTATAAGGAGTGCCAATCCGCAATGATTTCTTCTCCGGTTTGATGTGAAAGTACACCTGTTCTCCAACCTGAAACTCCTTGAACAACTTGTTCTTCTTTGCATAACTCTTCTTCCTATATTGTGCTACCTTGAGATTCTTCTTGATCACCTACATCTCTTGTTCCATGTCTACCACCATATCTAGTCCAATCAATACTCTACTAACTGGGTCACTCCAACTAATGGGAGTGTTACAACTCCCCCCATACAATGCCTCCAAAGGACTCATCCTCAATGACTCCTGATAATCGTTGTTGTATGAAAAATATACCAAAGGGAGATACTCTTCCCACTTCCGTTGTTGATGCACCACATACATACTCAACATATCCTCTAAGATCATGTTGACCCTCTTTGTCTATCCATCTGTCTGTGGATCATAAGTTGTGTAGAAGGACAACTCTATGCCCAAAACTGCAAATAACTCCTTCCAAAACTTGGAAGTGAAATTCGCATCCCTATCTGAAACAATATTCTTTGGAACACCATGTAGTCTAACATCATCTCTCATGAACACTTGTGCCACATCACTAGCTGAGAACGTAGACTTCACCGAAATGAAGTGTACAACCTTTGTTAACCTTTCCACAATGACCATGACAGAATCATGCTGCTTTATAGTCCTTGGAAACCTTGGGATGAAACCCATGGAAATGACCTCCCCTTTCCATTTTGGAATCGCAATCGGTTGCAGAAATCTACCTTGATGTTTACACTCTGCTTTCACTTGTTGACAGTAAAAACACCTTGCCACAAGCTCTACTACATCCCTCTTCAAATTCGACCAATAGTAAAATTTCCTCACCACTGTCAATGTCTTCTGATAACCTGAGTGACCTGAATAGGGTTTTTCATGAAACTCCCTTAAGATTACCTTCTTGATCTCACTATTATCCTGTACACATATCTTATGTCGGAACCTAACCAATCGATCTGTTGTGAAACAATAATCCATACCATGTGCACCTGCACCTATACCTGTGTGTGTACTTATACCTGTACCTATACCTTCACCTGTACCTATACCTATAATATCAGATGTACATGTACCAGAATTCTATTGGAACCTGTGCATACTATCCATATACCTAACATCCTACTAACCTACATGGAAGATCCTACCTTGTAAGTCCATCGCATAGGAGCTCATAGCTGCCAAGTGATGTATCTGTATCCATCTACTGAGAGCATTTGCCACCCTATTCTATTTACCTCTAACGTACCTAATCTCGAAATCAAACTTGTTGATCATGGCCAACCATCTAGCTTGTCTGGCATTCAGATTCAGCTAGTCAAACAAATACCTCAACCCATTGTGATCACTCATAATCACAAACCGCGTGCCAAGAGGATAATTCCTCCACATCTTCAATGCATGTATAATCACTGCTAATTGAATATCATGTGTTGATTAGTTTTTCTTGTGCTCATTTAGTTTCTAAGACTGATAACATACCACCTGTCCATCCTGCATAAGGACTCCACCAAGCCCTCTTTTGCAAGCATCTGTGCATAACACAAACTCTTTGTCTAGATTGGCAATTTGTAGTACTGGTGCATGCATCAACAATTGCTTAAGTTGCTCAAATTTATCTTCACACTCCTTTTTCCATTCAAACTTATTGCCTTTCCTTTGCAAAGATGTAATGGGGTAAGAAATTTGTAAGAAGTTCCTGATGAGCCTTCTATAATAGCCTTCTAGATCCATGAAATATATCACCTCATCCACATTCTTAGGAGCTATTGACTCCATGATGGCCCTTATCTTCTCTATATCTACTGCAATGGCCTCCTTGGAGACTACATGCCCCAAGTAGTGCACCTCATTATGAAATAAACTACACTTGCTGAGCTTAGCATACAACTGATGCTCTCTCAACAAGCTCAATATTGCTACTAATTGCTCTATGTTCTCTTCCTCATTTTTAGAATATACCAGCATATCATCAATGAATACAATAACAAACTTATCCAAATATGGATGCAACACACTATTCATCAAACACATGAATGTAGCTGGAGCGTTAGTGAAGCCAAATGGAATAACAACAAACTCATAATGCCCATACCTAGTCCTGAACGCAGTCTTGTAAATGTCCTCCTCTTTTATGTGTACCTAATAGTATCCACATCTCAAGTCAATCTTCAAGAACACTATTTCTCCCTTCAGCTAATCGAACAAATCATCAATCCTTGACAAAGGGTATATGTTCTTGATAGTCACTTTGTTCAACTACCTGTAATCAATGCATAGTTTGAGGGTACCATCTTTCTTCCTCCCAAACAAGACCGGTGCACCCCAAGGTGATACACTTGGCCTAATATATCCCTTGTCTAACATTTCCTTCAACTGCAACTTCAAGTCAAATAACTTAGGTGTTCGCATCCTGTATGGTGATTTCGATCCTGGTGCTACTCGTGGCAGTAACTCAATCAAAAAATCTACCTTCGTATGATGTGGAAACTCTATAATGTCCTTAAGGAATACATCTTGAAACTACTACAACATTGGATATTTGTTCAACACATCTGCATCCTCAACCTCCTTACCCATCACTATAAAAGTGTACTGGAAATAAATTGCACCCTTACCCGTGGCTATGCTTTGCTTTCGTAGCTGTCACCATCCTAACTAATGTGGATTTCTTCTTACCTTGTAAGACTCTTGGTTCTTCATTGTCATCAACACACTCAATAGCTTTATCATAGTAGTCAACTTGGTTTCTATGTAGATACAAACAATCAATGTCCAACAACATATTGTATGATCCCAATGGTAACACATTCAAATGTGCTACTATAAGCATACCATTTAAATCAAATGTGCAAGCTCTTACCCAATGATGAACTCACTTCTTTGTACCTCTAGCTGACTGCACTAACCAAGACTTTGCGTGCAATTACTTATTAAAACCACACTCGTCCACTAAGTCAGGACTAACATAGCTATAATTAGATCCAGGGTCAATCAAATTGAAATAACTTGATCACAAAGCTTACCATACATCTTAATGATAGATGCCTAGTGTTTTGCTTGCCCATTGTCCAAAGCTGCATAGATATGTGGCATACTCTCACCAACATCCCCATTAGTCTGCACCTCATGTGCATTGTATATCTTAGGCCTTCCACCTTGATGCTGAAGACAATCTCGCCTAAGGTGTTCCTCACCACATGTCCAACATTCCAACTAACCAATGCCCTCACCTTTACGTTGTTGTTGCTATTGTTCTGACCCATGTCCCTGTCTAGTTGCATTAAATATCTTTTGCGGAGTCACATTTTCTTTCCCATATCCATGTTGAGGCCTTGCCCTCTTAGGATGCCATTTACCTCTACCTTTGTCGTTTCCCTTCCATGCATGCTTAGATTCATTCTTACACTTTGATTTCTCATAGCAATGCTTCAGTTTCGCAATATATTCCTCAAGTGGCTGAGGCTCATCATACTTAATTTGATCTTTAAATGCTAATGGAAAACCACTAACAAATATTTGAACTTTAGCCTTCTCATTAGTAAGATATGATAAATACCTCAATAGTTCTAGAAACTTGGTCGTGTATTCTTCATCTTTCACTGATCCCATATTTAACACATATAATTCTTTAGCCTTACTATTGTAGTACGTTTCTGACAAGTACTTCTTCCTGAAAAGTCCCTTGAATTCCCACCAACTCAAGTCATCTGTCTTGATGTATCTAATCTGCTTAAAATCTTCCCACCAGATGTGTTCTTTACCTTTCAAGTTGAAGATAGAGATTTTGTCCTTCATGTTATCCCTGTACTCATGCAACTCAAATAATTTGTTCGTCCCAATTATCCAAGCCTCTGCATATTTTGGCTTCTTCACATATCCATCAAAAGTACGTGGTTTTTCTTTCTTGAATTCACCCAATAAGTATCCCCTATCATTCCTCTAGTAATGATGATAGTGATGATGTACATGTTGTCTATCAAAACCAAAACTAGAATAATAACTATACTCATTGCCCCAGATTTCTAGAGTGTCCAACAACCTTCTATCTCTCACTGTATCATATCTATCTAACCTGTGTCTACCAGGATATCTACTATCATATGATCCAATAGTCCCATCCTCATGTGCATGGCTGATATGAAACAACCCTTGTCACTACAATTCTGAAAAACTTTAAAGAAGTGTAGCATTGACCTCTGCCTACTTCTCTTGTGCCTATATGATCCGATCATTATCTACCTTACAATTCCTTATCTCTTCCTTCAATCTTCTCATTGTATCATCCAAAGCATAAGTATGCCCCACACCATGTTGCTTATCTAGATTCTGATGCATAGGGAGATTCTATGTAGTCTACCACCTTGCTAGCCATGTGATCTTTCTCTTCATGCAATGCATAATATGTCTGATAAACCAACATACCTTAGTATAGCTTTGGGAGGATACCTTGTCTGCAAGATCATCAAATCAACATGATACATGTATAACATAATCATAATAGGAGATCGACATACGCAAGTAAATGTGTCAACATATAAACATCACTCTAACTAGGGTCCAGTCATTAATGCAAGGCCATATCAACAATGCATGTTACGACCTCATGCATGACAACAACCATTACTCCATTATACACATTTCTACATGCAACCAATAACATGCATAAGAAATGCCTAACCAACTATAAATATGCATAAACACATGTAGTCGAGCATAATCAATCAGTTCTTGAAATCAACCTTCAAGATTGGTACATGTGATCAAAATATTCAAAATGTAACCTAACATACAAAGATCTAAGTAGGTAACATAAAATCAACATGTAAGCGACAAATAATCATATACAGTTAGTCACATACTCATGTCAAATACTCTTCACGAAATCAACATCAAATTCTCCACGATAACCATACTACAACCCTAATCCAACATCAACAAATTTCATCAAGTATATAAGTGTAAGAGACACACATGCAACTAACATGCATTTAGGACTAACACATTCAATCCATCCAATTCAAGAGTTGGACCATGCTCTCATGCCACTCTGTAACACCCTCCTCCCAAATCCACCTAAGTAAACATGCCAACTGTGGTAAACATGAGACGAGAGGCTCTATGATCAGATTTGACCTCCTAGGTAACCTTAAGAAAGTGGAATCAATGGAACATCACATACAATCATCCAACATCATCAACATAACCCTCAGGAGACAAGTCAAACACTCAGAGAGCCTGTACCTCTAAGGCCATAGTCTCTCTCATGCTATGTGAAAGGGAGTGACCATGGACCTAAAGTCACTCTGATAGGCCTACATGCTAGTGAATCTGGACCAAACTTGCCAGTTTTGTGATAGTGACCTGAGATTTAAGCTACTTTTTCAGGCCCAGAGCCTAGGCCACTACCTATAATGGCATGAAAACTAAGAATCAAGTAAAGTACAAGTAAAAAATTATGCAAAAGTAAATAGTTGATCAAGACCTTAATGAGACCCCTACTATCCATGACATGCATTTCATCAAACATATTGTGAACATGTAACTTAGATGTGAAAATAACATAAATAAGTGTAGGGATCTCATACTTATCTTAGAATTTCCATGAACCATTGTTTGTCATTTGCTGCCTTATCACTTATTAGGTCATAGATACCATGTCTATTTAAATGAAAGTAAAAACATGTTAAGAGCCATACATAGTTGTTGTCACAAAATATACATCTAACCAACATAATAGGAACAAAATTACAATGAACATATTAGCCATGAAAATCCATATATACATCAATGCCTTTACACATGACAATCATGCAATGAACTAATAAGAAATGGGACTACGAAGTTCCACCCGACCATAGATTGGTTGATCCAAGTCTCTCTTCAGCCAATCACCCCTATGCCATATTCCAAGCATGAATGTGGGACTCATAGAAAACATAAAAAACAGCAATCAGTTTGGATGCCACCAGAGTTTTCTACCTACATCGTGAGGAATTTAAGTGCCTCATTGTCTGTCATGCTTTACCGTGCATTCGCAGTCTTATCCAAGGATCACTATGCCCTACACTGAGAGATACTCTCCAGGCTTTACTATGAATTCCATCTTAGAATCACTAGACCCAATGGAGAGAAATTCTGCCTCTTGGCTTTACCGTATATCCCGGCATTCACCGACAAGGATTCCTAGGCCCACCGAGGCACACAATCTGGCTTTAACGGAACCCATAGTCTAGTTCAGGGGTTACTAGGCCAGTGGCTTCATGCATCCTCGGTATGGTTCAGGGACCACTACACCATGTGTTTGTCAATTCGTATATCCAGCCAACTCAGCTTCGAATCCAATCCAACCATCACACATAAACTGAATGAAAGAACCCATCTCATCAATTGTATCAGAGAATGACAAGGCTAGGCTGAAAATATTGTCACACCTAGAAAAACCCATGCCATGGTAGAAAAGAAACACATGCAATCCCATGCATGCCAAATCTAGCAAGGAAAATACACATGCAAGTCGATACCATGCAATGGAGCCTACTGTAGCTGCGTGATCCTACCTTTGCTTACTTGCCCCTTGCTTCGTCTTGCCTTCTTTGCCTTTCTTGCTCCAATGCCAAAGTGCTCCAAGAAAAACTCTAAGAGTCCAAGAGTATGAGAGAGAGAG
Organism: Pinus taeda; assembly: GCA_000404065.3. Lineage (NCBI taxonomy): Eukaryota > Viridiplantae > Streptophyta > Pinopsida > Pinales > Pinaceae > Pinus > Pinus taeda. Next base: position 71,032 of record APFE030873732.1, read on the forward strand.
AGGGAATAATGAAAGGGCTCCAAATATAAACTAAAAAAAGGCTACCAACTGATCCTCATAAGGCTTTTTATGAATGAGGCCTCTATTTTCTTCATTTTCCATTATTTTCCTTCACTTTCCTCCTCACATGCAACCTGTGACCATTCACCTCCCTTTTCTCCTAATTTCCACTATTTTCATAAATAATTGTGCCAAAAATGCCATTTTGCCTTTCCAAAGCCTTAGCCATTTCCTTTGCCAATTTCCTTAGCCATAAACAACCAAATGAACAAGATGTATTTCCCAACATTTAGCTTGGAATAAGTGTCCCATTCATCCTTGCTTATTGTTTTTAACTTTTATTACATGGAATTTTCACCAGGGCTGTTACAAGAGCACTTAAGATATGCTTCGCCTCTTTGCATATTTTCCCTATTTATCATACACTTGTAATTCACATCAACAGAAGACCCGCTCTAACATCAAACTTGATTTGGATCTTTTCACTTCAAATATGCATACATAATCACATTTTAATGAGCATGTAACCGTAATCTGCATATACATAAACGAAGAAGAAATAAAGAACAACCATGAGAAGCAAAGATAGAATAGGTTGATAATGGAGTTCACCAAGTGTGGGCTACATCTCCAGGCTCTGCTCAATGTTGAGAGGCATCTTTCATTAATCTTCAACAAAAATCAAATTAAATGCATGTAAAAAATATACCTTATACCTCCACTTTTGCGGATGGCCTAAAAGTTCCATATGTTAAGCGGAGAGGGCGGGGGTTCAACCTTCGGACCTCCGTCTTCCCAACATCTTGCCAACCGAGGGCCAATGAACATGCACGACGTGGGTCTTGTTAATTCCACCCATAAATTTTGTTTAAACTATCCCTTTCCATTCGAATGGGGAAGAGGAGAGGTAGAACCACATGACAAACTGAGTTGTGGGCATGAATTTCGAGGTGTTGAATATTCCTTTGGAATATTCTATAGAATATTCTCTAGAATATTCCTCTAGAATATTCTCTAGAATATTCCTCTAGAATATTCCTTTGGAATATTCTCATGCAGAATCTTGGAGAAATTTGAAAGACTCTCTGGAGGTTTATTTTTCACAGTGACAGAATCATGCCAAATTAATACTCAAACAAACCATAATTTCGCCAAGAATCTGATCATGTGATTAGTTCCCTCATCTAAGAAACATAATTTCAGGCATTCAGCAGTGAGGAATCTTTGCAGAATCTTAAGGAATCTAAAAGATCCCCTAGGAGGCTAATTTTTTACAGAGGTAGAATGATGCCAACTCTATAGTCATTTTTCACATAATTTTGCAAGGAGCATAGTGGCGTGCTCATAATTTCCATCCGAGAAGTGGATTTTTCCCCTATCTCTAGGAAGGAATCTTTGGGGGAATTTTCGAGATTCCCAAGGGCCTAGAATTTGAAGGTGTCAGAAAGAGGCCAAGTTTATAGTTGTTTGACATGATTTTGTGCCACGAATCCAATGGTGATGTGCATTTATGTAGCTGAGTTTAGCATTTTCACTCCATCTCAGAAAATGGAGGTATAAGGGTCATCTATGTAATTTGATTTATGTTGACATTTATTGAAAGAGGCCTCCCCATTTTGAGCTGAGACCGGAGACGTAGCCAACTGATCCAAATTTAAATAGGAACAAAAAAAATTATAGATATAACCATACACCCAAAGATGTAAGGAAATAAAACTTAATTTCATTAATATCAAAAACTGAAATATGCTTACATACAAAATGGAAATAAACTAGCGCGGACGATTGCAGCTTATCTCTAAGAAGCGATGTGGAAGCTACATACCTCTGAATTGTGTTACAATGAGGCTTGAAGGCCTATTTATTATTGAGAAACAATGGAAAACCCTAAACATCCAAAAACCTAACCCTAGGAGATGAAACACCAAACTATGGGCCCCCTTGGGGTAAGTTGGTACATCAACTTCCTGGGGTCATAACTTTTACATATGATCTTTGTTTGACACAAATGATACCTCATTAGAAAGATCTATCTGAGGACTACAACTACTAGTAGAGAATATCAAGTTTAAAATTCATATTGGCCGCTTGTGGTTTTCCAAAAAAACGTCATTTAGGGCCTCAAAATGGCTTCAAAAATTCAAGACCTGAAAAACTACCAAAAATAGTAAATTGTGCTACGATTAAGTAAACTGAAAAACTAAAAGAAAAAATGGTGGGGGTCCACGTGGAATAGGTAGGTGGAAAATATACACCTGGATAATTCCTCCCCCATTAGGAAGAAACGAGCCCCATTGCATTAAGTTCCTCCATGAGATGAGGAAACTTATGTTGAACTTGGTCCCTAGTGAGCCACTTGCCCTGGTGAAGGAGTTGGCCTCCTTTGACAACCCGATATAGTTGGATCCTTTGTTGTCTAGTGTTCTTGATTTGTGTGTCCATGATCTGATCAGTTGTGGCTTGTTCCATGTAGTTTGGGTTTAACTCTATTGGTGTGACTTGTTATGAAATGTTGGATGTGTCCAACAATGGTGGAAAGTAGGGCTAAAGGCAGTTGTTGGCTTAGTGGGCCCTGACCTAAGTTAAACGTTAATTTAGCCAAACAAATCCCTACATTAATGGACCTTTCAACATCAATCCACAGAGCAGGGACTGATGTCTCATCTAAAGCAGTATGGGGGGATGTTGGAACCAAGTCTCCGCACCCAGAGATGATAGTGATGTCATTTTATACCCTAACTCTGCCTTCGCGCAGACTAATAAGCCTTTTAGGGCTGATCAATATACTTATCTTAATCATCCTCTAGACCTATGCGAAGGTCTACAACCGTCATTCGCGGACCCTAACTAGTTGAATCAACTACTTACGCACTTCTGTAATTACTCTTACTTTCGTATTTACCCAGATCAGCTTAAGTATCTGATAAATTCACATGCATTAATATGTTTTTCACATAAACAGATTTAATCGCTTACATTCAGATAACAATGTAAAACATATAGGTTCACACATCAATACAACATTAAATCATGAAACCAGTATTTAGGATAACATAACCACATTTATTCATAACAGAAGTAAATAGATCAAAACAGAGATATTTCCAGAGTAATCTTCTTTATTAGTACTTTAGATCTTCTTACAGACTCTAACTACCCTGCACTCAGATGCAGGGGTCCGCGCACTCAGCTGTGGACTTCTACCTTAGGCCTCTGTGCACACAGCTACAAAGCCTCCCTTCTATTCTAAGACTCTTCGCTCTTTTCGCTAATGACCCCTTACATTCATCATCTAACTTCAATTACTTCTTTAGACTCTTCTAAGCCTCTCCTTTTTATACAATACCATGGTTGGACCATGGGTGGATCTTCTAACAAAACTTACATAAAATAAGGGTGGAAACATGTTATGACACTTTACATCTATGCACTCCACGACCAAAAATTGCAGAGACTTTACACTTTACATACAAACACTTGGGCTTTCTGCCCCAAAACTTAGGCTTTTGACCCAAAACTCAATCGTAGGGGACCCTGTCCCGACATGCCCCCAACAAAAATATGGTGACTCGTCCCCGAGTCACTCTGATGGTGAGGAGATCTTGCTGCAAAGACCTCCCAACTCCACTTGCACCACTACAACTTCAGCGGTACACTGTGTCGTTGCGTGCTTAACCTACTCTACCAGTTGCTCCGTTGTTGGTCCTGCGCTATTTGCATGGATCTCCTGTTGTGTTTTTTGCAGGCTAGTCAACTTTTCCTCAATGGTGGTGGTGAGAACATAAGCCTGATCTAGCCAATGCCCCAATCTGACCTTGAGTATTGCCTCTCTTCGTTGTGCTACATTTTCTTGTTCTTTTAATTCTTCGCCTCTTACATCTTTGGCAATTTCTGCGTGATAGGGATGTTACGTGCTGCCACTCTTGCCTCCTCATACAGCTGCTGCAATTCCCTTGCCTCAGTCTAACCTCTGTAGGTTGGGATCTTCCTATACATTGGTAAGTACCTCCAGCGATTGTTCGAAGAGCGTAGTGTAATCTGCCACCGAGGTATCTACTGCAATAACTACATTCTTGATAGTTGCCTCACGCTATTCTCTAACCTGTGGCGGAGTTGAAGGTTGTGCCCTCAACTCAAGCTGTATAATTTTGAGGTTCAGCTCAAACTAAACCTTTTCCATCTCGGTCTGAGCATCGTGGACACCTACAACCAACTTCTGAATCTTGGCCTCCATAGGCACCACTTCAGGGATGTGTAGTTCTGGAACAGTTCTGCACGCCTCTACTATTATCGTTTTTGTGTGCTCCTTCTTCTCCTGGACCTTCTTCCAGGTTTCTATCATTGTTCTTTTCTCAATGAAAATTTTTTCATTATTAACCTTCTACTTAGTGATCACACTCAGTGCGCGCTGCTCTCAGGCCCTCAGCTCCATGATAACACCTGCTTGCAGCGTGTGAAGGAATTTGCTTGGGAGAACGGCCAAGTTGAGACCAATGTTCCTTAAAGCATCCCTATCAGTCTTTGTCTCTGTGCTTAGAGCTCCATCAGGTAACACGATGGCCCAAGTATCCAAGGAGTGAACCATCTTCACTACTCCAGTGGTCTCCGACGCCAAACTAGTCAACGTCGTGTTTCTCTACCTGACATCAGCCTACAATTGAGTAGATTTATTCTGTAGCGAAGGAGACTTCTGACTTTTTTCATAGTTGTGCTCTTCCTCCTGCTCCTATTCCTTCGTGGCGTGCTCCCCTTCTACTCTTTCTTTTTACTCAGTCTCCTTTTTCCATTTTTTAGCCAATTGTTGCATTTTCGATTGGCCTCTTCCTTCTTCTGCTTTCCTATGGACTTACTAGACCCGATTGAAAAATCTAAGGTCGTGCGTCACTTGGCTGGCCAACGATTGACGACCGCTACTATGGAATCATCCATCGCAAGGTATAGGAGATCATACCATTTCTATTTTGTTGTGGTCTTGTACCTCCCAGCAGTTAGTGAGGAACTTGTTGCACAGGTAGCATGCCCAATTGAATTGTACGCCCTCCGCGCATGAGCACGCTAATGAAACAACTGGTGCTAGCACCTCATCTATGCGACACTTCCTCATTACTTTCCTAGCCAATATCTGGGTGGCTATCGTCACCATGGGGTCGGTTATGCTTGAAATTGAATATCCGTGCATCTTCTTAACAAGCCTAAACTTGTCCTTCATTCTCTCGGTGAGGTTGTGTTCACCCACCTTTTCGCCAATGCCTTCGCCGAATTTAGTCTTGAATGGGGTAGTCGGGTGATCCTATGGATCAACATATCAGTTATAGGTATTGGCTCCTCCAACCTAAGGCACTTTTCGTGCACTATGCACAAAAACTATTTGATACCTATCAAATTTATGGGTGCACAGTGGTAATGTGGCACCCATAGCTGGTTCAACAATCCTGGATTCTCCACCCCATAAATCAACTTCACCAGCTCCAGCACAGTGACACCCAAATCCTTATAGAATACCCTCTACATGAAATTATGAGTAGCTAGGTGGGGGAACCGCCATGTGTTTTCCAAGTCCCAATCTTCAAGTTTTAGGTGGGGGATGTGCGCCAAGCGCAGACCTTCAAACATAATATTTTATGGTAGCAGGGGTGTATTAAGCATAAAATTTCCCTCGTTAGGGTCCTTTGGGATCTTCACCCTACCCTGAAATGGAGGGATTTATTATGGTAGCTTTGAGATAGGTTCTACACCCTCAATGTCAATGTCCTTTGTGCCCATACTAGTTTCTTCAACGCCCTCATCAGATTTTAGGTTTACCACCTTGCCTTTCTCCTACGCGGTGGACTTCTCTTTCTTCTAGTGCTTCCTTGGTGACTGACGCACTGGTTGTGTCACTTTATGTTTTTCCTTCTTCATCTTGGAATCCTCTCTTGTTAGCGTAGGCTTCGGCCTAGGCAACCTCAGTGATTTTGGCCATTGATCAAGTGTCGGTAATACCGAGGAGAGAATGAACCGTCAGATCACTACATATCATGATCGTCAGATTGTAAGTTACAAAAGTACATAGTAAAGAAACACACTTTACCTAACTCTATACTAGACCAAGTTATACTTAACTATTCCTATGTGTCGGAATATCCTAACATCCCCCCTTAAGAACAACTTGGGATGGGATTGAAGGATTTACAAATATGACACAATAGGAGAAGGAAGGAGGCACTAGAGCCTATCCCCCCTTAGTGACAACTTCCTAAACTCCAACCATAAATCGAAGTTTAGTGAGCTTCGCCTCTGTGAGAGCCTTTGTGAAGATGTCTGCAACTTGATCATCTGTTGAATAATATTGCACTTCAAGAACATGGTCATGAATGAGCTTTCTGATGAAGTGCATGTGTAGTTCAATGTGTTTGCTGTGCTGATGTTGAACTGGATATTTGCAAAGTTGAATGGCACTTTGATTATCACACCAAAGTGTAGTCGGATGCTACTGCTGAAAACAAAACTCTGATAGGATCTGACAAAGCCACAATGCTTCCTTACTAGCCTCTATGGCACCATGATACTCTGCTTCTGTTGAAGAAAGAGAAATGGCAGCTTGTTTCTTGCAAGCCCATGTAATAGGTCCTGAACCAAGAGTGAACACATAACCAGCAGTAGACTTCCGATCATCAGGGTCACCAGCCCAATCGAAATCAGTGAAACCAACCAATAGAGGAGATGCTTTAGCACTGTAATGAATGCCAAACTGAACTGTACCGTGAACATAATGAAGTATTCGTTTAGCTGCTTTACAATCAATTTCACGTGGGGTTTGCATAAACCGAGCAACAAGGTCAAAAGCAAAGGAAAGATCAGGACGAGTATGGGTTAAATACAAAATTTTTCCTACAAGTTGACAGTATAAGGTAGCATCAACTTCAGGGGAAGTACAAGCAACTGAAAGTTTGACTCCAGATTGAAAGGGAGAAGGAGCTGGCTTACAATCTTCCATGTGAAAAAAGCGTAGAAGATCATAAGCATACTTGGATTGGGAGAGGAAAATACCTTCCTTGGATTGCAAGAATTGAAGACCGAGAAAATAATGTAAATGTCCTAAGTTTGTCATTTCAAACTTCTTTTTAAGGCTGGACTTCACATGGTTAATAAGGTTGGGATCACTACCAGTGAGGATAAGATCATCAACATAAAGAACAAGAATGATAAGAGACTTGCCCTCTTTCTTGGTGTAGAGAGTATTGTCAGAATGATACCTAGAAAATCCAGATTCTAAAAGAAAACTATCCACTTTAGCATACCAAGCCCGAGGAGCTTGCTTGACACCATAAAGGGATTTCTTAAGACGACATATAGTGCTGGAGTCTGTTTGTATAAACCCAATAGGTTGTTCCATGTAGATTTCTTCATGCAATTCCCCATGCAAGAAGGCAGATTTAACATCCATATGTTGGACTTCCCATTTGAAATAGGCAGCAAGGGAAAGAACAAGGTGGACAGAGTTCATTTTGGCAATGGGGGAAAAGGTTTCAGTATAATCAATGCCTTCAACTTGTGAAAATCCCTTAGTAACAAGTCGAGCTTTATGTTTATCAACTTTCCCATCTGGCCCATACTTGGTTCTGTAAACCCATTTGCATCTAACAAGTTTGCGTCCTTTGGTAGAGGAAAAGATCCCATGTATTGTGCCAATAATGAACGATATTCTTCATTCATAGCTGCATCCCAATCTAGATGGCTTGAAGCTTCTGCAAAGGTGTCAGGATCATAATTTGCTGACACTTGAGCCAGTAAAGAAGAGGCTCTTTCAAACTGAGAATGGGTACGGCGCTGATCGGTAGGATCACCGGCAAGATCACCTGCTACATCTCGAGTAGCTTAGACCCATTTTGGAAGTGAAGGAGCTGAAGGAGCTAAAGGAGTTGAAGGATGATCCTGAGAAGGTGGGGGAGGATTGTCATCGTCACTTTCATCATCTGAAGAAGAAATATGTTCAAAGGTAGAAGAGATAGAGAGAGGTGGCAGCCGAACTAGGCTCGTAGGCCGATTTATTTTCATCAAACTTTACATCTCTTCTAATTATAACATTTTTGGACTTAAATGGAATAAGTCTATATTCTTTGACATCTTCAGAATATCCAACAAAGATACATTTTTCACTCTTTGGTTTTAAAGCTTTACGTTTTTCATCTGGAATATGGGCCCATGCTTCACTTCCGAAAACACGAAAGTGACTCACATCTGGTTTAATAGAGCTCCATGCTTTCTGGAGTGATGTTCTTTAAAGATTTAGTAGGAGTGCGATTTAGTATGTAATTGCACAGTTAATTGCTTCTGCCCAATAGTTAAGACTAAGTTCTTTAGATTGAAGCATACAATTAGCCATTTCCTTTAAGGTGCGATTCTTCCTTTCAGCTACACCATTTTGTTGTGGAGTATATGGAACAGTATGTTGCATTTGGATTTCATGCTCAGTGCAAAAGTTGATGAAGTCGTTTTTAACATATTCTCCGCCATCATTTGATCTTAGCTTAAGAATTTGATGTCCAGATTGTTTTTCAACAAAGGCCTTAAAGGCCAAGAATTTGTTAAATACTTCACTCTTGAGTTTTAAGAAATATACCCAAGTGTGTCTGGAGAAATAATCAATGAAAGTTAAGAAATATTTGTAGCCAGAGAAGGAAACAACTGAAAGTGGACCACATAAATCACTATGCACAAGCTGTAGAGGGGCCAAGGCGTGCCAAGAGGCCCGTTTTTCAAAACTGTCCCGATGATGTTTTCCGAGTACACATCCGGAACAAACACCATCTCTGCAAGATACCATGGGAAGACCTGTCACCATATTTTCTTTACATAGGTTCTGAAGAGAGCGATAGTTTAAGTGACCAAATCGCTCATGCCAAAGTTTTCTCACTTCATCATTATGAGCAACGAATACTGAGGGAAGATTTGATGACCCAAAGTTGTGAAACTTATACAACCTTGTGGAATCATCAGCAATACCAGTAGCTAGAATCTGTTTAGGATCTCTTAGATCCTTGATTACAACATCACGAGGTGAAAATTCAACAATTTTACCTTCACCTGAATGAGTTATCTGATATACAGATAGAAGGTTGTTGGATAAGGTTGGAACACATAATACATCATTAAACTGACCATTGTCTAGAAGAACAGTTCCAGTCCCTACAACATTAAGAGATCTATCATCACCAACATATATATTTTTGGTGTTACAATCATGTAAAGAAGAAAACATGGCTTTGTTTTTGGCCATGTGATAAGAGGCTCTAGAATCAATGAGCCACTCATGAGAATGAAAGGAAGAAGATACATTTAGTGCATAGCCAGACCAAGATGCTTGACAACCACATACAGAAAGTGCCATTCCTGAAGATGAATTTGAAGAGTGCTCCAAATGGATGTTATGCTTTTTCATTGCTGCTTCCAAGGCTTGGAAGTCTTCTTAAAGCATTTAGATTATAAGTGGCCATCTCGATTACAAAAGTGGCAATGTCTATTAGTCTTCTTCCCTTTGTTTTTATTTGCCTTATCATTCTGGTGAAATGATTTTTCATTTTGAAGCTGAAATTGCTTAGGACCCTTGTTTGGTTTAGGACCATTCCTTTTAGGATACGACTTCTTAGGATTCTTTGAATTTGGTTGCTGCTGGGCAATTAACGCTTTCTTAGAAGATTTTCCAAGATTAAGAAGACCAAGGTGTAAGAGTTTTTCTTGTTATCTTATTAAAGAATCACAAAAAGAATCAAAGGAATGAGACTTGTAGTCTTGTCCTTGAGAAATGAAGCCTTCTCTTGTAGAATGGAAGGTGGAAACAAACACAAAGTAGGCTGGTCCCAACTTAGTAAGAATAGAATAGATAAGGTTACTATCTTCTTTCTTAACCTTAACACCTTCTAAGAGAAATCTAAGGGTCTTGAATTTGGACAAAAAATCTTCAATGCAAGAAAAATTATTGGGGTCCAATGTAAGCAACTCATTTTCAAGTTGATGGGCTCTAAGTTCATTTTTTATTCCAAAAACTTTAGTAAGCTGCTTCATTGCTTTATCAGGAGTATCAAGTTCTGCAATATGGTATCTAAGGTCTGGAGAAATAGACATCCCTATCAACCCACATGCTTGATCTTTCCTATTTTCCCATTTAGCTGCCTTATCTTCATCTTTCGGTTTGGTTTCTTGGCCTGAGGCTATTCCGTAAAGACCTTTACTTCTAAGTAAATCCACAATGTAGGACCACCATTGGAAGTAGTTGGTGCTGTCAAGAATAACTTGGCATGGACTTTCCATTTTAACATAAACTGAAGCTATATATGATGAAATTAAGTGTTCCAATGGAAAGATCTCGAAAAATTAGGCTGGTTCAAAAAAACCGGCTTTGAAAACAGCTTCCGGATGAAGAAGTTATGGCTTTTTGAAGAAACGTTGATGAAGGCGCCGATGAAGTGCAGGAATGTGCGGAAATGAAAAAAAATGCCCATTTTCCAACAAAAAAGAGATTTGAACCCAAGACCTCTACTCTCATAAATTAGCTTTGAACCAAGTGAGCTAAACAAAAAGTTTCAGAGAGAGAGAGAGAGAGGGGGGGGGAGGGGCTTTGTTTTTTTTGTTATTGAAGCTTTGGATTGTGTGCTTGCTTGAGAAAGATCTTTTTCTCCTTACAAAACAAAAACACAAAAACCAACACGGACATACAAAAAAAACAAACCTTACGGCTTAAAGTTAGCTTTACCCGGAAACTAAATATTTTCCTCAATGTTTCTGATTTTCCAAGATCACACTAAGGCGCAGCGGAAAAGAGCATACGCATGAGAAAAATCCTTCCTTTCTATTTCTAATTTCCCCAGATCGCACAGAGTCGCAGGGCGAAGAGCATACATAGAAATGAAAGGTATAGATCCGGTAATAAAAAAGAAGCTAAATAAACCGAAATAATAAACAAAGAGAAAAATAACTAGAAACTGCAAAAAAACATTGTATACCTCCAAATATTAAAAATGACGTAGCTAGGGCTACCAGAAACCTTTTCATGTGAAAATAGAGGGGTTCCTCACTAGAACAGATGCTCCTAAAATAACAAAGCAGACCTCTCGGCACGAAAGCAGTCAGAAACAGCAGATCTAGGAGATGGCACTCGGATGCAGTTCTACCGGCTTCATATTTGGATCACCAACGGATGCGGCCCTCAAATAGCTCTGATACCATGTAGGAATTTACAGGATAAGTTCCTCAGACAGAACACCAAAGGACACCGCTCACAAATAAATCACAGATCAATACACTAGTATTTTTGACGTGGTTAAAACCCTCAAAGAGGGAAACAGTCCACGGCCTGAGCCAACGCGGCCACTTTAGGCAATTTATTAATAAAATAATGAAAATTTACATAAGCTTCTCTCGTTAACAATTAACCTACAAATGACCCTGCATGCGCTTTAAATAGAAATCATGGACCAACCGGGTGTTAAGCCACGGATCAAGTGTCGGTAATACCGAGGAGAGAATGAACCGTCGGATCACTACATATCGTGACCATCGGATTATAAGTTACAAATGTACATAGTAAATAAACACACTTTACCTAACTCTATACTAGACCAAGTTATACTTAACTATTTCCTATGTGTCGGAATATCCTAACAGGAGGTCGGGCTTGACCCTGCGACCTCCCAGAGCACAGACAAATGGCTTACCAATACACTACACTATGTTACTTAACATGTAAGGTGGTGGATTATTATTATAGTTTAATGTTGCAAGGTATGGGGTGTGGGCGAACTTAACCACCCCCCCATGTGAATGTTGACCATTGATTAATGTAACCGTTGATGGTCACTGCCAACGGATTCCCATGTGAGCGATCCTGCAAATGCTTAATGTAACCATCAGAGGGAGGGGGCTAACCCCTGGGCGCATGCCCCCACCCCCCTTCCCCTCATATGACCATTACTCTACTTTTTAGGCCTCGGTGACAAAATGAATGGTCATACAAATATGCCTGAAAATCAATGAAATTGTACGATGATGTCAGATTTTGGGAAAAATGTAGAGCGAATAGTGGGAAAACCAAGAGAGGTCATAACTTCTCCAGTTTTCGACCAAATTCGATGCAGAAAGATGTTAGGTAGCCATTTTTGGACATTTTGGACTTATTGGAGCAGGTTTCAGAAGCATTTAAGAATTGTAAACACATATTTTTACACTTTTGAGCATAATAGAGAAGCCCAAGCCATTGGAAGCTAGACCAAGGAGACGTAGCCCAAGAGGGGTGAACTCTTTCATCATGTCACCATTGTAACGTGTTTTTGATGATGTTTTGTACATTTTTATGATGTTGTTCAGTCTTTTATTTATGTTAAAATTGCTCATAAAATTAACATTAAATATATATATATATATATATATATATATATATATATATATATATATATATATATATATATATATATATATATATATATATATAATTAATATATTATATAATAATATATATATATCATTACTTGCAACTCATGAATCCTTAAGCACATGGAAAGCATTTTGTTTCTAATCTGATGAGGATCTTAGCACAGCAATCTAATATTCTTAATCAGATCACGTGGCAATCTCTCTATAACTACAATACGTCAATTATTTTTCTCTCAAAATAATAATAAATAAATTAAAAATTCTTACTAATAAAATAAATTAACTGTAATTAATTAAAAAAATATTAACCAAAATTACTTTTTATTATATCATAATTTCAAAATATCAACGGAAATGAATTCTAAATTCATGTTACTACTTATGAAATTTTAAAAAAGTCTCTTTTTTACACAAGACATTAATAATAAGATTAATACTATTACATTATTATAATAATAATATAATATGAATTATTATTAGTTATTATTAAATCCTTTCGCTTACTAACAATTACTTTCCCTAGATATATATTTTATGTTAACATTTCAAACAATTTTATTATAAATATTCCCTAGTTAATTCAATATAGTTAACTTTTCACTTAAATAACATATGATAGATATTAAAATAATGTTTGTTTTAGCATAATAGTATTATATAATTATACAACTTGAATAGTCAAATCGAGCCATTCTTGGTCAATCTTAGCCGTTTTTCCAATATAATCTAATATAGCCGTTTTTCAGTATAAGCCTTTTTCAATCAAACCTAGTTGTTTGATGATCTTCTCTCCCTATTTAATATGCAGCCATGATCTAATTCTTCAACTTGTCCTGACAATGAACCACACGCGTTGGTTCCAAACGCGTCGACAAATAAAATATCATGTGATTTACGCTGAAAAACTTTTTCTCATAAACTTGTATGGATCACAGAAACCTCAGTTCAACAAGTCTTTTTTATATTATTTTCTGTGACTGAGAAAATAATCTTAAACTGAAATTAAATTCTAATTTCAAATCACATACAATAGGCTCACAACAATACTCAAACATTAAGTGGGTAACACTTTAGAAATCATTCAATATACAAATCAACTTAAGTCATCATAAAAATTTGAGGTTTTCCTTAGTTAAAACATGAAAATTGTCCGATTATTTTCACTTCGACTGTAAGTGACGACTGTTGTAGATTCGAGGTTTGGTTGAGGATGGCTAGGGTTTGGCGGCAAGGGTTTCGGGCGGAATCGCGCACAGGACACGGTTAGTGGTCTTCAGCAGAGTTTACAGTGTACAGGTGCAGGCGCAGGGTTCCTTTTCTTTTGATGACGGACAGCTAGAGGTGGTTGCCGTTTAGTCTTAGCGCGTTGCAAGGAGCTAATTTTCCACAGTTTTGAAGCTGCAGTTTTTCTATTGTTTTTTTATCGTTTCCAAGAAATTAGGGCGAAGGCTTTGACATCTTGCTGTTTTACTGTCGTTTTCACCCGAATCGGTCCCCTAACCATGGTTAACTCAAACGAATTGGTGGATTTGGACCTGGCACTGGAGGACATTCTGTCAATGTGGGGTAAGGATACTTCAGCCAAAAGTGTGGAGCAGTATTTTGGAGCTCACAAACTGCCGTCCCCGGATTTCTCTTCACAGGAGGAAGTCCCTTCTTTTCTGCATCAAAGTAGGGCTTACGATCCCGAGGTCGTCAGAGCTCGCAAATAGGGTTTCCACAATCAGTCAGCCGAGGAGGCAGAGGCGGATGGTTCGGCAATAGGAGCCCTCCTTTCCGCGAACAAAGGTAAATCTTTTATTAGCTGGAACCCTCCCTCAAAGGGTCTGGAAGATATAGAAATTTTGGGATTTTCTTCAAGCGCAGGAAAAGAAAGGGCTTCAAGAGGGTTTCCTCCTCTCTCAAGGGTCTCTCTGCCAATAGATCCACAATCTTCAGGGGAATTTTTAACGGGAGGATGCGAAGGGCAATATGTCTCCGCAGTGGGAGATTTGGGTGGCCACAACGGTACGACTGTTGGTAAGACCTCTGCTGAGATCCCTGTTCGCGCTCCCTCTACACATTTTCAGTCACAACCGGAGGATGATTTCCCAGTGGGCACAAACCAGGAAGATACAGAATGGTTGGATGGTCTTGGGGAGCCTAGGGTTTCAGAAGATGATTTAAGGAAGAAAGGGGAAAAAAGGAAATCTCAAAGGCCGATTGGATCTCAGGAACTTGAGGGGAACTTAGTACTAGGCATGGAAGTATCTATAGAAGAAACCCTAGAAGTTACAGACTGCACCATCGTCGGCAGGGCGAGGAGTAAGAAATTTTCGCCAGATGTTTTACAGGCCTAGGGAGAACAGTGCTTCGTCACAGAAAATCCTCTTCGTTTTGAGGCTCAATGCCTAGCCAAAGGGTGGTTTATGTTTCATTTTCAAGAGAAGGAGGAGGCAGATTGGGTGTTGGCAAGAAACTGGTTCATAGGAAACATTCCGGTCTTAATGAAACGATGGAGTCCACTCTTTGATGCTATCAAAGCGAACACTGATGTGTTCTCGGTTTGGGTGAGAGCGCCGGGACTCCCCTCTTTCCTATGGACAGAAGCTGTTTTCAAATCAATTGGAAACAGGTTGGGATCTTTCTTGGAGGCAGACATGTCCTTTCTGGAGACAAAGAACAGAGCGATGGCCCGCATCCTGGTAAACCTTGATCTGAGTAAAGGTTTGGGGAAAAAAATAAACCTGCAATACAAAGACTATGTGTTCGAGCAAATCTTGGATTACGAACATTTGCCCTTCAGATGCCACATCTGTCATGTTTATGGGCACCTTGCAAAGGATTGCCCACTGTTCAGAAGAAGGAGGTGCTTTCGGAGGACCACAGTTTTCAAAGAGCCAGCAAATTTCCACGCTCAAGCTTCATAGGTGAATGAAGGATCGTCGGTTCAGCCCGCTGTCGGATTGGAATCAAAGGGGCCTCAAAATGGGGTAATATCTGAAGAACCCCAGACACAAGAGGCGGCACAGACCTCACAACCTCATATGACAGAAGCTGAGAAGGAGGATGAAAGGGTCACTCCGTCTGCACAAGTTTCAAACCGCGAGGAGGAAAAGGGTAAGTGCTCAAGTCCCCCTCTTCCTTCTTCTCAATATCCTGATCATCTTTCTGTTTCTATGCATTGTTCACCAAATTTTTCACCTTCGCGTAACGAAGTCCCCCTCGAGGCTTTTGTTTCAGAAAATTCATCCCCTGATATGGATCCTATTTCTTCAGCAAAGCCGACCCTTGACCTGAAGTGTGATGTAAATTGGCCGCCTCTTGCCCCCCCGGTTCACCATACCCCTTGCCCATATAACCTTAGATCAATGGGAGTAAACCCTGAGCCGTCAGATGTAGTTGGAGGCCTAGGGTAGGTGACCTCTCATGGCTCTGCCAAGGGCAAGAGGGGGAGGAAATCAGACCTTTCAAATGCAAAGCTTAAAGCCAAGTTGGATGTAGCATATGGGAAACAATACTCTATCCCAGGGGTTCTTAGAGCAGCGCAGACCCCCGAATCCGTTATAAAATGATTATGTCTTCTTGGAATTGTAGAGGGCTGGCCAGTAAGCCTAAGAAACTGGCCCTGAGAGATTGGTTGCTAAGCTCAAAATCTGATATTCTTTTTCTCCAAGAAACTCTGGGGAAAGGACCAGAGGTGGAATCTATGCTAAAATCTTTAATGCCAGGATGGTCCTTTTCCGCACTAGATTCCTTAGGCCATTCGGGGGGTCTCGCCATTGGGTACAGAGAAGGAAGAATAAAGTGCATCAACCAATGGGGGACGAAGCATGTTATGGGCATGGAAGTTATCTCTCCAGATTTCCCCCACTCTTTCTTAATTGTAAATATCTATGGCCCATGTCAAGGAAGGGAGACTTTCTGGACTGAATTGTTGGCCAAGTCTCTGATGAACTCTTCACTGTTGATTGTGGGGGGCGACCTAAAGTTTTCCATAGGAAGGGCGGAGGCTTGGGGCCCTACGGCTAGGGAGGATCCCCTGTTGGACTTCTTCCACAATGTCCTCTTGGACAAAAATCTTATAGATCCCTCCCTGATCAAACTCAAGCCAACTTGGAGGAATAAAAGATTTGGGGAGGACCGGATCACTAAACGATTAGACCGTTTTTTGCTTTCTAAGGACCTAATCTCAAAATTTCCCATTCTCAGGGAATGGGTTGAGGAAGTAGGTAACTCAGATCATTTCCCCATTTTTTTGGAGCTCTCCTTCCCTCCCCCAAAGCCCCCAGCCCCCTTTAAATTCAACTCCTCCTGGCTGCAAGATCCATCCTTCAATAATATTTTCAAGAAAACATGGATCCACCCGGATAGGAGTGCAAGAGAGGATAAAAGCAATCTGTTTATGGAAAACCTGAAAAGATTAAAGAAAGTGACAATATCCTGGGCAAAGGAGAGGTAGAAAATTTAGAATGAAGATCTGTTGAAAATCAGGGAGGAGCTGAAGAATTTGGAGAGCATTGAGGCGGATGGTTATTCTTCGCAGGCTTCAAAGGATCGCATCCTTCATCTGGAAAAGCTTCAAAATCAAATTCTCTTGGCAAAGGAAGAAGAATGGAGACTCAAAAGCAGAGCTATCTGGCTAAAATCAGGAGATGAAAATACCAGTTTTTTTCACAATTTTGCAAAGGGTAGGAAATCAGTAAATACCATTTGGAGCCTTAAAGATGAAGAAGGAAGGGTGGTCAGCTCTTTCTCAGACCTTTCAGGCCTGGGTCAGAGGCACTTTCAGAGAATCTTTTCGGATACAGGAGAGGCCACCATGGCAGAAGTCATTAGGACTGCCCAATGCTTCCCAAGATTCGTCGAGGAGGAAGAAGCAGAAGAGCTATCAACCCCTATCTCAAAGGAGGAGGTTGAAGCAGCCATGAAAAATATGGCTAAAGACAAAAGCCCAGGTCCTGATGGCTGGACTATCGAACTTTTCCTCCATTTCTTTGATTTGATTGGTTCTGAGATCACCGATGTTGTGGAAGAATCAAGGTTGAAAGGAGAAATTTACAGGGCATTTAATTCAACCTTCATAGCTCTCATCCCAAAAAAGGATGATCCGGAGAACTTCGAAGACTTCAGGCCGATTTCACTATGTAATTGTATTTATAAAATCATTGCAAAAGTGATAGCTATCAGAATTGTCCCTATCTTATCAAGAAACATCTCGATGGAACAATTCGGTTTTCTGGATGGAAGGAAAATCCATGAAGCCATTGGTGTAGCCCAAGAGGTAGTTCATAGTGTCAAACAGAAGAAAAAGAAGGGGGCGGTCCTTAAAATTGATCTTTCCAAGGCATATGAGCGAATCAATTGGCTTTATCTCCAGTTGTTGCTCACTCATTTGGGTTTTAACTACTCTTTCATCAGCTGGATTATGGGTTGTATCACAAATGTTAGTTTCGTTGTTTTGATTAATGGAGCTGCCTCCCCTTTTTTCAAGAGCCAAAGGGGCCTTAGACAAGGCTGCCCTTTGTCTCCTCTCCTGTTCCTTCTAGTGGCAGAAGGGCTAAGAAGACTGATCCACAAAGCCAGAAGGGAGGAGAAGGTAAAAGGTATAGAGGTAGCAATAAATCTTTTCATCACTCATCTGCTTTTTGTCGATGACATCTTGATATTCACTAATGGGTCATATAATGAACTGAAGGAGTTTAAACGCATTTTTGATCTATTTCTGAAAGCCACAGGAATGCAGATAAACTCAAGAAAATCTCAAGTTTGTGTGGCAGATTTTGACAGAAGAGAAAGAACCATGATGACCAATCTCTTTCCTTTCCACCTTCAGCCATTGGACTCTCCATTCAAATATTTGGGATTCTGGCTAAAGCCGACATCATACAAAAAAGAGGATTGGAATTGGCTCATCGCAAAGCTAGAAGCAAGAATCTCTCACTGGAGTTTCAAATGGCTATCCAGAGCAGGCAGACTGACCCTTATCAAATCTGTCTTGTTGGTCATCCCTGTCTACTGGGCAGCATTAACCTGGATCCCTAAAGGAGTTATGGAGAAAATCAGAAGGCTGTGCTGTAGATTTTTATGGGCAGGATCAAAAGAAACTTATGTCCTTCCATGGGTGGCATGGGACAACCTGGCGAGGCCTAAAGATTGGGGAGGATGGGGAATCAAAAGACTCCCTGAATTCAGTCTATCTTTGGCTACAAAATCAGGGTGGAGACTAATCACGATGGAGAATCTTTGGACTAGGATGGTCAAAAGAAAATATATAGACCCAACCCCAATGGAAGACTGGATTCGAAGCCAGGAAAAGAAGAAGAAGAATACTTCAGTCATCTGGAAGGCCACGATTGAGGCTTTCACTGTGATTGAACAAGGTCTGGCTTGGAAAGTCGGAGATGGAAGATATGTAAAAATTGGCAGGGACCCATGGGTCGGCTGTAATGAAACTTTTGCCCTATCCCCTGGTCTCCTCAGACATCTTGACAGCAAAGGAATCTTCACTTTAAATCAGGTGGAGAAAGTGGGCCACTCTACTATATGGGGACAGGCTTGGAAAAATGCTGAAGACCTCGGTTTAAACATCAGATGGCAAAATGAATGGGCTTCTTTCATCAAAGAACTCCATCGCTCAAATGTCAGGCTAAAAAGCGATCATGATGTTCTGATGTGGGCGCAAGGAAAAACAGGGGAATATTCCCCAAAAGATGTTTACACCTTCCTAATGGGAAAGAAAGGCTGGGGAACTCCGAAATGGTGGTCGAAAAATATATGGAAGTTAAAATGCCCAGCAAAGACCAGGATTTTCCTATGGTGCATGCTAAAAAGAAAATCCCGACCTGGGATATATTACAAGCCAGGTTCTACGTTGGGCCAGGGAGATGCCCACTATGCAAATTGGAAGGGGAATCAATAAACCACCTCTTTACTTCCTGTGTAGTCTCTTTAAAGACTGGGAGGAGCTAGTTTGTCTGCTAAATATAAAGGCACAGTGGGGATCAGCCCCGTTGGAAGAAGCCTGGAGCAAATGGTGGCAAAATCACCTGGAGGGTAACCTGAGGAATCTTCCCCTTATTTTCTTTTGGGGTGTTTGGCTAGCGAGAAACAAAAGCGTGTTCCAAGACAAGGACATCCCCATATCTACTATTTCCATAAATTGTGCTGCCATTTTTTCATCCATTCCGCCCCCTGAAGTTAAAAATCCTCAAAAACATGACAAGCCTGTTAATATTCAGGACATTCCTTGGGCTTTTTTTGACGGAGCATCTCAGCAAAACAAGGCCGGTGCTGGTCTGTGCATCCACTTAAACCCTGTCCATTCCATAAAAGCTTCTGTGGGTTTGGGTCCGGGTTCTAACAACTATGCTGAGTTGTCTGCATTGCGCCTCCTCATATGCTGGTTACTACAAAGAAACATTTTGTCAATACAAATTTTCGGGGATTCCTTGAATGTTATAAATTGGGTTAACGGAAATGCTATATGTCAAAATCAAATTTTAAAGCCTCTTTTAGAAGATATTCTGTCATTAAAATCTTTGTTTAACAGCATTACCATCTGCCACATTTATAGGGACAAAAACGCAGCAGCAGACCAGCTTTCTAAGGCTGGCCTACAGCAAGATTTGGGCAGCTGGTCTATAGAAGAATTCAGGCAGGGGCAGTCTATCACATATCATCAGCCCCCCTTTGCACCACCTCAGTGAACGCGTCTTTCGGCTCCTCTTTTATCTGGTTGCAGTGCCGTGGACAATTTATTTTTTAATGCACTGCAATTCTGAAAGTCTCTTTTAAACTATCTTATATGTTTCAGGACAGGCACATATATTTAAACAGTATTTATGATCTTTTTACTCTTCTCTGTTCTATATCAGCACTATGTTCGGGGTCATTTTCCTTCTTTGAAGGAGGCCTCTTCTTTGTCTCCACAAAATATGTATAAAAGACTCCGAAAGGGAGTTATGCTTCTAGACAGTTTTCAAAAATATACAGCAGTAAACAGGACTATGAAATCGTCCTAAATCAGTCATATGGACTGAAAATTATGGGTTTTTTTTTTCCCTTACAGACAAAAAGAACAACAGAAAACATGATGTGCTCTCAGGTCGGCACGATGTATATATACAGTATGTAAACTTTTTATTTGCTTAATAAAAAGTTTTGCTTTTTTTCTCTAGAAAAGAAAACAAAACAAAACAAAAAAAACATGAAAATTTTCCATCCCAATATAACTCTTAATAATAATAAAAACAAACCAAACTCACCCACTATAAAGCAAGACTTATGAAAAACTTAGATCACAACTGAGTGCATAGAAATTGTTAAAAATGGGGGGAAATTAAAATTGCTAAAAATAGGAGAAAATCGCACGTAAGCGAGTCTACGAAAAAGTGATTCCTTTAAAAAGTGTAAGAGTCCTATGTGAGTGGAACATAAATTGCATGGGAGAATTTTTTTTAAAATCTCCTTTTTAAACTCAATGGTAAAAACACCATGCAGACTCATTATGTGGTGACTCTGAAACTATAAGTATAATCAAGGTAGAAAACATGTTGTTCATGCAGTGTAAAATGTTATAATTTAAAGTATAAAGTTGTTGTAAATTTAGTAAAATATTACATGCCTTTTTAAGATCGTCAATTTTTTGTTAAGTAAAAACTCATCGATTTTTTGTACTCTGTTTAAAAAGTAATCTTCTCTAGCCTTTTGTCGTGAAAATTGAACAAGGACAATGTATGTAAGATATATTCTTACGAAACTATTTAAACATGATCTAAATAAAAACGAAAGCAACTATAAAGTTTACCAAAAATATATTTGAATATATTTCACCCAAAAGGAATTAGCATGAAAAAATTGAAGTCTCTTTGTTGAATTCAATTTAGAGAAATTCCAATAAGATTAAAGGATTATTTATTTTATTTAGAGATACATGTATTTGTTAATGACCATTAAAATCTTTATATGGTTGTTTTAATGATATTTCATTGAAAGTCACTACTAACATTACAATTAATATTTAGTATTATAATATTATATATATATATATAAATAAATATAATATTTAAAAATATATTATTGCAGTAAATAATAAAAAATAAAAAAAAATAAAAAATAAAAAATAAAAAAAACATTAATTAATTAGATTTTGAATAAGTATTTGTTTATATCATAAATATTTTTCTTGAAATTATGATTTGCCTATCATATCTCATATGATTGGATTTCTTTGAATCAATTTCAAAATATAGTTCATGGATAGATTCAAAATATAGTTCATGGATACATCCTGAATATGTCTAGAATATCTATTGTTGCATCTCCTCTATTTAAAGCTATCCTTACCTGTATGGATTCATTATTTAACAATTTCAAAATGGTTAATAGTGCATTAATTTTATTAAACTCCATAAATGCATTTCCACCTTTCATATGATTGGATTTCTTTGAATCAATTTCAAAATAGTTAATATTGCATTAATTTTATTAAAGTCTATAAATGAATTTCCACCTTTGTACCCACTTCTATTCAATAGTTTAGGTTGAGTTAAATTAACACTTAAATTGAGTGTAAATATTAAATGGTTTCTTTACTAGGTAGAATGACCATAATTTTTATTAGTACTCATAAAATATTATTTTTTATTGTAAAGGTGAATTGAAATAGGATAACTACGTTAAGTATTTAATCAATGAATATATAATGTAATCCAAAAGTATTTAATCAATGAAAACCTAATGTAATCCAAAGGTATTATAGGTCATTAAAAATGTTGAAAGGAAAATAAAAATTGAGATGAACATCCAATGTAATCCAAAGGTAATATGGTTCACTAAAAATGTTGAAAGAAAAATAAAAGTTGAGATATATATGAGAGTGTATCTTATCTAAAATTGTTAAAGCAATACTTTTTATATACTCTTAAGTTACATCAGTGTTAAAAGTTGAGATATATATGAGAGTGTATCTTATCTAAAATTGTTAAAGCAATAATTTTTATATACTCTTAAGTTACATCAGTGTAAGTGAAAAATGAATGTTATAATTAAACAAGCAACTTAGCAATGTTGATGAGATTTAAAAATGACATGTAACAGTAATGATGCAATTTAAAAATGAAAATATAGTTTTGATATGAATGATGTATATTGACATGTGATGGTATAAGATGGATGTTGAATAATCTTATTTCATCATTGTTATTCATTATTTATACACAAAAATGAAATTGATTTCTTTGATGAATCATGATAAGAGTGTTATAGTATTGCTTTAAATTGATATGTACTACGCTGATTTTCATACATATGATGTTACGATTTGAAGGTATATTGGCATGTGGTTTCATTTATTATGTGAAAGCATGATAAGTCTTTGATACGAATGTGTTTGTGTTATAACAAATAATAGTATTCATGATGTTAAGTGTGTGGTTATTGTATGTAAATGTTATGACATGCATTAACATTCAATTTTTACTATTTAGAATATTGTGATAATAATGGTGTTATGTTTTGTGATGGCATATGTGGATTATTTTTTATGATACTATGATTATAACTAATGCATTGGTTTCATGTTGAGATGTGGTGATTGACAGGAACTCCACAAATGGGCTGAAAAGACCAGGTTATTTGATGATCCCATCGGAACCCATACCTGTGAGGGAGAATATGTAACACCATATGGGTTAGTGACATACTCAATCAACACTTCATATGTCAGTGGTTCCTTTTTCTTGTATAGCTCTTCATGGATAGCTCTTGAGGGGCTATGGGACCATCTTGAGGAGGCAAAGTGCCTGATATTGTAAGCTAGGTGCCTGATAATGGCTTGGGAGGCCGAAGTGTGGTGGGGGTGTAAGGACTTTGATGTCTAGGGCTATGCACCTTAGTAGGTGTGGAGAGTGTGGATCAGCCTTGCGAGATGCCCGGAGCCATTGAGTACTCGGACCGGATGTCTGCCTTGGGGCAGATGAGATCTGAGCTAGGCTCGAGCCTTGGGGCCAACCTTGGGCTAAGATACAGACTGATGAGGCTTATGCCTAGTTCCGAAAGTGGTAAAAATGAGAGATATTCCTTGATATTTATCGGGTTTTCTGGAAAGTTTTGATGTCTATTAGTTATACTAGTTCAGCAAAAGGTATAGGGCAAACGTCAAATAATAAATAACTACATAAATAAAATGTTAAATGATTCAACTTAATTTCGGAACG
>APFE030873732.1:98347-115405 GCA_000404065.3 Pinus taeda
AGGGAGCAGGAGATCCTATCAAAATCTTGCTTGAAGAGTCCCTCAAGCAACCAAGGAACGCGATGATGGATATCTTTGCACAGATCCTTCAGCGGCTACCCAGAGGCGACACATCGGCTTCCAACAACTACTTTGGAAATGCCACACCATTTAAGGTACAAGTTAATTTTGAAATCCCCATCTTCAAGGGTCAAATAGATGTAGATGTTGTAGATAAATGGTTAAATCTGCTAGATGTGTATTTTTCTATTCATGAATTTTCGAGTCGAGAAAGATTGTTTTCGGTCTTCTCAAAGCAGCCCCCCACATCAATGACTGGTGGGAAACCTACTGCAGGCAGAAGGATGAAAGCACAGCCTCACTATTTTCAACCGCACCCACTTGCGATTCATTTCAAGATGTCATCAAGGAGCATTACTACCCTGTCAAAAGCTATGAGGACAAATACATCAAATGGACCACACTGTGGCAGGGATAGGACCAAGATGTGCCAGAGTTCACAAACATTTTTCATACCCTTCGCACACAGTTGGGTATCAAAGATTTTGAGTTGCATCTGGTACTCAAATATCGTGGCTACCTACACAGATACATCCAGGAATAGATGTAGTTCCTAAACATCTCCTCGCTCAGCACGACGTACCGATATGCTGTCAAAATCGAGCAAAAGTTCAAATAGAAGAAGCGAGACTTTGGATCTGCAAATCCAAAGACCAAAGGACAAAGCCAATGTAGGGTGACCCAAGACAACCTGTCGAAGCCACAAGAAAAGAACAACACCACGAAGTCGAATAAGGACACAGGAAAGTGGTGTGAGTTCCACAAGAGCCCCACTCACAACAAAAGTGAGTGTCGGACCAAACAGTCACTCATGGTCGAGTTGAAGGCTTCCAAATCAGATGCATGTTCCAACCCTGTGCCAGAACCCAACAAGGGGAATGGCAAAGGGAAGCAGATCATTGATGTGGAGCCCAGCGTCACTGTTGCCACTGCCAATATCTAGAAGAATGAGCCCGAAGGCCCAGAGGAGGGGGAGCGTCTTTTCCACTCACAGATGTGGGTGAAGGGTTCGTCGTTGAAATTCATTGTCGACAGTGGTAGCCAAAAGAACCTCATTTCAGCAGAGGTCATGAAGCGGTTGGGCCTACTATCTACACCACACCCGCAGCCATACAGTATCGGGTGGCTTCATGAAGAACGAGATCTCAAAATTCATCAGCAGTGCCGCCTTCCCTACAGCATCAAGCCCTTCACATCCAAGGTATTGTGTGATGCTACACCTCTGGATGTTTGTGATGTATTATTAGGCCAGCCCTACTTGTGGAGGTGACATACTGTGTATGAGTCAAGGCCTCGTTCTGTCATTATTTCTTTGGATAATTCATTATATAGGATACCAGAGGTAGCCCCACCTACCGCCACCTCTTTGATCTCTACTCAGAAAGGCAGCAAGCTCATCTCCCAAACTAGGAAATTCATTTTATGTTTGATTCACACCCAAAGTAAGGGGAATATCATCACCACATCCATGACCCCTGCAAAGGGTTCCTCCACGCAGCAGTAGCAGAAAAGGAATACGGTCATGACAAAACACAGGAACAACTTCTCCTCACCCACAGGGGTACCACACAAGTTTCAGGTTGGCAACAAAGTCTGGTTGCATCGACAGAAAGAACGCCTTACCAGAACCCATCAGAATCTCAGACCACTCCAACATGGTCCTTACAACAATACCAAGGCTATGGGGAACAATGCTTTGGAGCACATCATTCCTCCATTCCTTCGCTGGCACCAAGTGTTCAATGTGGACCGTCGTTGACCATGCTTCCCACCATTACTGGACACATCAGAGATTGTAGGACAAGTTCAGTAGATGGAGGAACTCAACGTAATGGGGAACATTGCTTCTTAAGGGGGGAGGAATGATCCAGGTGGATGATGGTGGCCATCCACCTATGCCATTTGGACCCCCACAACTGTCTCTTTCAGTTTTTCAGTTTTTGTACTTGTAGCAAAATTTACTATTTTTAGCATTTTTTCGGGTCCTGAACTTCCAGAGCCATTTTGAGGCCCTAAACAAAGTTTTTTGGGAAATTCGGGATCAACATGGGTCCATGGACCGATGTTTCTCTTCCTAAAGTTATAGTTCTCGGATAGATTTTTCTAACGAGCTATTGTACACGTCAAATGGAGATTGTATGCCAAAGTTACGACCTCGGAAAATTGATGTACCAATTTACCCAAATGGGGCCCACAATTTGGCGTTTCATCTTCTAGGGTTAGGTTTTGGGATGTTAAGGGTTTTCCATTGTTTCTCAACAATAGGCCTTCAAGCCTCATTGTAACACAGTTCAGAGGCATGTAGCCACCACATCTCTTCTCAGAGATAAGCTACCATCGCCCTAACTGGTTTATGTCCATTTATGTTTGTAAGAATATTTTAGTATTTTACATTAATGAAATGAAGTATTATTTCCGCTACATCTTTGTGTATATGGTTACCTCTGTATTTTTTTGCGTTCCTGTTGAAATCTGGATCTTTGACTTTATCATCCTTATAGGAGGAGTGATAGGGGATATTTTCCAAATTGGTTCAAGAAAGCCAAACCACCTACCTTTGATGGGGATTTGAAGAAGACGGACGATGCAGAGGCATGGATACTTGGGATGAAAAAGTTCTTTGAGTTGCATGATTACATAGAAAACATGAAGGTTAGAATAGCTATCTTCAACCTCAAAAGGAAAGCAGACATTTGGTGGGAGGATGCGAAGCGGATTAGAGACATCAAGACAGAGGAGTTGAGTTGGCATGAATTCAATATACTTTTCAGGAAGAAATATCTAACATAGAGGTACTATGACATCAAATCCTAGGAATTCTATGAGCTAAATATGTGATCGATGACAGAAGAAGAGTATGCAACAAAGTTCCTGGAGTTGTTGAGGTATGTACGTATCTTAAGAATGAAAAATCCAAAGTTAAAAGATTCGTCAGTGGATTTCCATTAGCATTTAGAGATCAGATTGAGTATGATGAGCCTCGGTCGCTTGAGGAATTCATTGGTAAATTAAAGAACTATTATGAGCAATCAAAGCCTAAGACAGAATCTCAAGGGAAAGATAAAGCTAAAGGTAAATGGAAACCAAAAATAACAACACCCCAAAATGTAGGAGAGAAAGAAAATGTTGCACCTTATAAGAAGTTTAATGGGTCACAGCATGGAGGGCAGCAGAATAAAGGTGATGGTAAAGGATAGTTGCAGTGTTGCATATGTGGAAAGCAGCATCTTGAGAGGGATTTTTCGCAGAATCAAGGTGGTATGCCTCATATTTACAGTGCACAGGAAGTGCAGACAATTGGGGATCTTGGGCCGATCATTCCATAGATTTAAGAAATGCTGGATAACAGGCAGAAAGATCACCGGTCGTATATTATCAAGATGGACAATAAGCTTTGTGATCAAGTTGTTTCTATTTTGATTGACCTTGGATCTAATTATAGTTATGTTAGTCTTGACCTGGTGGGTAAGTGTGGTTTGAATAAAGAAATGTAAGCAGAATCTTGGTTAGTGCAGTTGGATACAGGTACAAAGAAAAGAGTGCATCATTGGGTAAGAGCTTGTGCATTCAAGTTGAATGGTATGTCTACCTCGGCAAATTTGAATGTATTGTTGTTGGGATCATATAGTATACTTTTTGGTATGGACTATTGATGGGCCCCTAAATTAAACATAAATTAAGGCCTATGCCTCTAAATTAAACATAAATTAAGGCCTTGACCATTTTTTAGCACATTAAACCTCTCTTTTTGCATTAGATAATATATTTTTAACTTTAATATATCCATTAGGAAAGTTTATGAATAATTGCATATTTGTGCCTAATATTATTATTTTTGTGGAATATTATAAAAATATTGGGCAGATTATGAAGATTTGGTGGAGGAGATAATTTAGGGGCTTGCTCCCTACTATAGGAGGATCACTATTAAATAATAAATCAACAAGATATTATGGAATTATGGCACAGATTGTGGAACTCCAATGATTGAGAAAATCTAGGAATGTGTTCCATGCCATTTAATGCAGATTCCTAGTATTGGGAACCAGATCCACTAATCAAGGGCTTTTAGCGGGGAAAGCTTCCTCCATTCATAGGGAATGATTCCTAATCATTTTGTATAAGTACCAAGTTGAATTTGCCTCTAGGGGGAGATTTTAATTAGTGTTATTGTGGAGAGAATTTGTAATTTTGCAGCTCCATTGTATTTTCTTACAGGGATGTAATTATATTGATGAAAATAATGAAGATTGGTGTCATATTCAGATTCTAAATATTTTTCTCCTCCATAGAAATCTGAGTTTCCTTGGGCTTGGCCATCCCAGGAGCCTCAAAGCCCTTTTGTATCATTTTCTTTCATTCTTTTCACTTCTTATTCACATGCATCTCTTGTTTTTATTTCTTTCTATTTATACATTTAGTACTAATGATTTATTGTTGTAGGATTGGGTTAAATAGGCAATGTAAGTTCTTTTGCAAGATCACAAGAATTATTTCATCCTTGGAAAAGCTTTGGAAGATCATAGTAATCATTGAGATACTTGGATTAGCTTTCTTATTCCCAAATCTAAATTTCTAGAACTCTTTTGTGGCAAAGAACAGTAAATTTCTGCTATTTTTTAGAGCATGCTAATGAGCTTCAATAGAGTTGGTTCTATTTGCATTAGATTAAAAAAACATTCTAATTCACAACAAAAATTACCCCATTTCATTTTCACTTGATTAGGTTAGGCATTTTATAGAACTACTAACTCACTAGTTCTCGAATTTTTAGATTTTCAACTAGTAAATTTCTGTTATTTTTAGCGTGAATTAACAAAGGTCTCTTTGAGTGATTCCACTTGGAATGGGGACCTAAGATATCCTGGTCAATAAAAAATTTGTTCCATCCAATTTGGATTTGATTTTCTTGGTCATTTGATCAATTATAATTTCATATAGTAAATCTATAACATCATGTAGTAAATCAGGGGATCCTATAGGAGAACTAAGTGATCCTGTAGGAGAACTAGGTGATCCTGTAGGAGAACTAGTACATCCTGTAGAAAACTTGTAGCGGCCTGTTTTGAGCCTGAATTGAGAAAAAACATCATTGAAGCTAGGATTAGGCTTCTACTTGACCTCCATGCCATCAAGACCATTTTAACCCTCTTCCTCTATATCTTTCTCCCCTGTCAAAGAACAATGAAAGATTAACATTTGCATTCATAAAGAAAAAATATTAAAAATTAGTTCTTTTATATTTACACATGCACACAGTTAGCACTCTCTAAATCATATTTCATGCTTAAATTAGTTAAAACATCACATGTGACAAATAGGGTTAAAATAGGGTTCTTTTGCAAGCAAAGTGTGTTAATAAGTAGATAGAGGATTTCATGTTACTTTACAAACATTTTTAAATTCATCCTTTCATTTCTACAAATAGGCAGCATTTCTTTTCTCTCATGACAGCAAAGGAATGACACATTTCATATTGCACATATAGTGTCGATACCTCTTAATTTTGTATGAACCCCGGGTTGATAATCAAAGTCGGTAACCTTGGGAGTTTTAGCATTCTTGCTACAATACCGAGGCTCATGACTTTTTGATGCCGATGCCAGGGAGGTGTCAAAGTATGCATTGTTTTCTTCCCTAGTTGATTCATTTCTTTTTACTTTGTGCAAAACAAAATATTTGCATTAGGCATATTTAATTTCAAAAGTAGAAAATTGCATTGCATTATAGTTTTCATTCAATCATAAAATCAAAAAAAAACTCCAACAACAACCCAACCCCCCCATTTGATCACGTGGTGCAATCAGAGCCACATCACCATTCACTTTTGCAGGTAGAAGAAGAAGATGGCAAAGAATGTAGAATAAATGGATGGAGATGATGACAATGAGGAAGATTCTCTCAGATTTCCCATTCAAGATACTAATGGTAGTGTGCACATGAAGAACATCCCTCCATATTTTCTTCCAAAATTTCATGGTCTAAGGTCAGAGGATCCGGAAATCTTTCTCTTTGAATTTGAAATTGCTTGTAGATCTTATGGTTACTTATTAAAAACTCAAAAGTTGAGATTTTTTCTGGCAACACTGAAGTATAGAGCTCTTAAATGGTTCATGACTTTAGGTTTTAATTCAATAAGATCATGGAGTGATATGCAAAATATTTTTCTAGAAAAATATAAAGATCATGATCTTAAAGAAGAAATATTTAAAATGAATCAAAATGAAGAAGAAATTCTAGAGGAACTAATAGAGAGGATCATGTATAATGTTAAGAGGGGAAAACTACATCATTTAGGATCCGAGACACTAAAAACCCTCTTACTTAAAACAATTAGGGATTAGTGGATTGATCTCCTTAATCTCATTAGTAGAGGTGATGTATACTAATTATCATTTGAAGAAATTTGTGAAACATGCAAACACATATCAAGAGGAAAGCAAAGAGTAGGTAAATCAGCATCAAGATCAATAAGTCAAGCTAAACTTGGAAATTTATTTGATGATTTTAAAACATAAATTCTTAGCAATCTAACCCAACATCTACAAGGAACAAAAATAAGTTTCCACCAAAGAAAGAAAAAATAAGTCAAACCTAGTCAAACGAAGTCAAATTTTGACTTTCTCCTACTTTGCTCAAATGCTCCAACAAGACTGAGGCCATGCCAATCCATCACCATCATCTATTTCCACCATCCACCTATCATTCTCAAGTTTTTCCCATTCAGTTTGCTTCTTGTCCTAAAAAACTACAGGAAGGCTTTGTTTTACTGCAGGAAACAAAAATATATAGATCGAAAATTTATTTTTGTCATAACATGAGAACCATGCATCCATTTGCCAATCTGTTTGAGGGGGAGATGCATATGGATGATGGTAACATGCTCAAGCAATTTCAGCAAATTCTAGTGCACATTTTTCGAGAAATCAACCTCCATCACCTACAACCATTTTTGCATTTTATCGATATACATGCATCCATTTAAAAAGTTGTTTCTTGGGGAGATGCATATGGATGATGGTAACATTCCCAAGCCCTTTTAGCAAATTCTAATGCATGGTTTCCAAAACATCGACCTCCATCAACTTCATCCATTTTTAGTTTTTATCAATATCCATGCAGCGATTGACCAATTTTTTTTAATGGGGAGGTGCATAATGATGATGGCAACATGCTCAAAAAGTTTCAGGTCAATCCATTCTACCATTTGGGAGATATGGACAAAACAAGTATGTTACAAGAAGATGTCCTGAATTACTACAAGAGTTCCTATAGTACTACAAGAAGTTCTAAAAATCTACAAGAAGGCTAAGAAGAAGCTACAAGAGGAAATATGATGGAGAAATGGGTCAGCTATTCTTTAGGAAGGTTGATATAGGTACCCCAACACCTATACATCAACATCAACTTAACAACAACATGCATGTCTCTCCAACAACCATCAGGTAGGTACCGATATGCAATATTCTTGACCTCTTCTCTTGAGCATATTATAATTAGAAATTTTTTGTCAATGCATGAGAGATGAGGTTTTATAAGCTAAGGATGGGTCAACAATTTCAGTCACCTTCAACTAGATAATTGCAGCTCACTCCTTCACTCATGCAATGTGAAAATTCAAATTATGAAGGGTGATGATTTCAAGGAATGAGGTCGGCAATTAAAAGAAGAACTTTTTTTAAAAAGCCAAATCACCACAGCACACCAAGCACTCCACCCGCTTCATATTCACTATCTATCTATCATTCATCCATCCTATTTCATAATTTCAAGAACAAGCCCTATCTCACCCTAAAAATTTCTTGAAAAAACAAACAGAGCATCCTTTCCATTTTCACAATCCTACATCATTTCTCATCACTCCCATACAGTTACAAGACTCTGAAGGAACAAGGAATGACTACTACAGGAAGGCAAAATGCTGCTACAAGAAGGAAGGAAGGAAAAAATTGTGCTAAAACCCAAAATAACAGTGCCTAAGAGAGACCTAATCAAAACAGAGAAATCCAAGGCCATTAGGAAATCATCTAGGCCACAAGAAAGAAGAAGAAGGAAATAAAAGGAAATGAGGCATCCACCATCAAAACAGAACTCAAAACTATAGTGATGAAAAGAGGCTTTCCAAGAGGTCTCTAATCTCTTTCTAGCTTTTGTCCAATGCCTAAAAGATGTTATAGAAATGAGAGAAAGGCATGGGAGTCAAGTTGAGGGTCTGTCCTAGGCTCAAACTATCATTTATGCTCAAAAATAGTTTCATGTTGTTTTAACAGGGTTTCCTGTAGGTTTCCTATAGTTTTGACAGGAATAATTACAAGATGTCATAGTTCTCATCTAAAGACAGTTTGAAGGTTTCAGAGGTGTCCAAATGGTGGAACAAGGTAGCAGAAGGTTGATAAGGATGTGGAAGACCTTACCAAATTGAAAAATATTCAAGAAACATATTGAGTAAGGGGAAGAATGCAAACTAATGGTCTCAAGAAATAGGGATTTTTCTTTGCACCAATACATTTTTGGGCTTTTCCTTGCAAAATTTACAACCAAGATTCTTAATGCACAAGAGAGAGGCCACCAGGGCAATGAATGAGGCACAATGAAGTCACTAAGTTTCTCAAAGGATGAGCAGCACTTTCAACAGGGGGTATGATGGGCTTATAAGTTAGACATAAATTAAGGCCCATACCTCTAAATTGAATATAAATTAAGGCCTATGACCATCATTTAGCACATTAAACCTCTCTTTTTGCATTAGATAATGTATTTTTAACTTTAATATATTCATTAGGAAGGTTTATGAATAATTGCATATTTGTGCCTAATATTATTTATTTTTGTGGAATATTATCAGAATATTGGGCAAATTATGAAGATTTGGAGGAGGAGATATTTTAGCGACTTGCTCCCTACTACAGGAGGATCACTATTAAATAATAAATCAACAAGATATTATGGAATTATGGCACCTATTGTGGAACTCCAGTGATTGAGAAAATCTAGGAATGTGTTCCCTGACATTTAATGCAGATTCCTAGTATTG
Source organism: Pinus taeda (assembly GCA_000404065.3). NCBI lineage: Eukaryota > Viridiplantae > Streptophyta > Pinopsida > Pinales > Pinaceae > Pinus > Pinus taeda. The sequence goes on from APFE030873732.1 coordinate 107,442, forward strand.
GGAACTAGATCCACTGATATAGGGATTTTGGTGGGGAAAGCTTCTTCCATTCATGCAGAATGGTTCCTAATCATTTTGTATAAGTACCAAGTCGAATTTGTCTCTAGGTGTTGCACTAAAAATTGTCACCTTGACATTCTGTTATCTATGTGAGTTCATTACCACTCATACTTTCCCCCTCTGCAAGTTTGAAGCATCAATTCCTCATATCAAGCCTTGAAAGTAAGAGAAAAGCCCTCAAAGTCTTTAAAACTCTGGTTCCACACTTTCTCTTTGTATTACCTGTAGTCCTGCACCTAATGGTCATGTCTCCTGTGCACCTGACCTCTCTGTCTCTGTGTTAAAGATGCGGACCCCTGTAAAACTTAAAAAGACGCGAGTATATTCTGAAAAACTCACTTTCAGTCATTTCTAGAAGCTTCTGGAAGGAATCTTTAAGTGGCAAGTTCACTTTCTTAAGGTTCATGCATCCCATACCTTAAGGAGCTAACCCCTTGATGTGAGGATCTTATCCCTTTGAAGGAGGATTCTATCCCTTCATAGGTGGACCTGTAACCCCCTCCCCTGCACTATAAAAAGAAGTATTGGGTTGGTTACTTGGGAGATTTAAAGCTGAATATTTTTGAGGTGAAATGCTATTGGAACTTAGTCTTCTTAGTTGAGTTTTTATGAGGAGAGATTACATACCTCTATGATCTCATTTGGAAAAGTGCAAGGCTTGTCAAAGTAAAGGAATTTCCTATTTTGGACCCCAGGAAGAGCTTGTTCAACATCAAGGCTGAAAAGGTTGTAAGGTTCTTCTACTTCAAAGTTAATACAAATAAGTTTGTTTTTCTCAATAAGCTATTGATTCGTGGTTTATTTTATGGATTCCTTGATCACCATAATAGACATGATTTATGATATTTGCTATGCAAGTGCTATTTAATGTTTGTTTGTTTCTGCTTCCAGGTTCTCAAAGGTAACTCTTTCGAACGATTGAAGGATGACTACTACGAACAAGCATTGGATCTAAGGTAGGGTCTTAACACCTTTATAATATTTATTTATAAATCGCATATGTCTAGAGAAAGATAGATTTGTTTCTCTGTTTGTTGCTAGACTATCTTCTGATACTAGGGAGATCGGTCTTGTCCGCAAGATCAATTTATCTGAAATGTTACACCTCGTAATTTTTCAGGAGACCTAGTTTTACTATATGATCAAGTGAACGATAAGCTAGGGGTTTGAAAACTTTTACCTATGTGGCATGGTCCTTATATTGTTAAGCGCAATCTGGCAAAACGGGCTTATGAATTGATAGATTTTGACGGTGTATCTTTGGGGAAACCTAGAAATGGACTTTATCTGAAGAGATATTATCCTTAAATTATGTGTGGAGATTTTTTGTTAGATTAGTTTCTTTACATCTAGTGTGTTTTAGATTAGAAAAGTGTGCCTAGCTTAGAGAATGCTCTTATCACTATTCCTGCTTATCTTGATTTTACTCTTGATATTGTAGATGTCGACGTCTCTTCAAACATACATTGGTTTTGCTGATGGTGCTTGTCGTAGTACATGGAACATTTCTTCTACAACTTGGATTATCTATTCACCCTCTGATGAGTTAGTGTCTATGCAAGGGGTAAGCCATGTTCAAACAAATAACATTGCAAAGTATAGTGCAGTGATTGAGTTATTATCTGAATCCATTTAATTTGGGATTCGGAGTTTGATTGTTAGGGTTGGATTCTGAACTTGTTGTATTACAGCTTAACAAGGTTTATGCCATTAGAAATCTAGTGTTATTAAGGTTATTTTTTAGAGTTCGTCTCTTGTAACGTGAATTTGATTACATTGAATATCAGCGTATTCCAAGACATTTATATACTTTAGCATATGCAGTTGCTTCTTGTATGATACATAGACATTTGCAATAATCAGAACATTAAATTTAATAACATTCGATAACATGTTGCACAAGATAGCCAGTAATAGTGATATATCATAGCATAGAAGTGTGTTTCAAAATATACGTCATCTTCAATCATAGGTTGAAAAACACCTTATGATCGGCAAAAATGATAATACAAAAAGACAAAAATGTCGTGTGAGTCTACAAAATCGATCATCCTATCGCTGGTGATGATCACGATAAGAAACTATTGTTCAAGCCACCCTACATAGGAACCTCCTAAGAGGTCCTGGGACCCCAATCACATATCTTTGTAACCTAAGTGGAATATCATCTATGCCAGTCTTTGGAATATCTATTGTCAAGCGCTCTAGATGATGCTCCAAGTTGGTCAGGATCTCTGCTGATTGGTCCTGTGGGGCTGGTACTACTACAGTTGGGTGTCTCCTCTCATAAGGCTAGAGAGTGGCTGGTCGTCGTGGACCTACATCTACATTTGAAACTTTTGATTGTCAATTTTGAATGATTTAAAAAAATTAAATAAATAAAAATAAAAATAAAATTAATTAATTAATTAACTAATTAAAACTTAGAAAGTGTTGAAAATGGTTTTTACCTGAATCATCCCATTGTTCTCCTAGTGGAAGAGTCATGTTTGGGTCACCGCGATAATCCATCCCGACATATGGAAAATCTTGAATCACAAAAAGTTGGTTGTTCAACCAACGAAAATACTCAGGCGGGAATCGAACAACCTCTGTGCCCTCCTCAGGGTGATGGGCCATCAGAGCAACCCAGCGAATTATCCTAGGCTCTCGAGGAAGACCAACATCAATAGGAATATGCTGCGGGCTAACATGGGGATCCTCTCTAGAGCAAAGATGACTACAATAAATCCATATCCAAAATTTTTCAGCTGTCCATTCTTTTCTCTAGTTAGTTGGTCTTTCACATTTGCCAACACAGCCTCGTACTAGTTGAATATGATGCCTCGAAAACAGTCTACAGCCATCTGCATCTGGGATCCAGTAGCCACATGAAATGCTGCACTCTTGCATAGCCTGGTAACAGTGAACGCAATAACCTTAAGCTCAGGATGGTTGATAGTTTTAATATCAATATGTTTGTCCTTTGTTTGATCATCGCAAAACTCCAATCAGAGACTAGCAATAGACTGGCCACCTGGCCTAGTCCTAAAAAGAGATAATTGTTCGACCCTCTTGGACAAACCAGTCAAAAAATATATGTCCTCTAGCTCGATTTCAAGCCGGTTGCCACCAATCACAAAGCATTGGTCTTGCGTGTTCCATCTGTCTATCAGCCATTGCAAGAGGTCTACTTGGGCCCTCATGCTCGGTATGGCCCAGAACTTAAACAGACTACATGCTCTCAATGCATGCAATGTGTGCATATGATTTATTGCGGCAAGATATACATCCTCATGGTCGCGTTCTCACCAAATAAGCATTTTGAGTGTCCTACAATGCATAAAAAGACATATTAAAACTAGCTAGTTCGAAAAATTTTGGACGAAAATGGAGAAATTTGAATTTTTAAAATTCGTTGCGCGGGATCCGCACCTAATCTGAATGGAAAATGGCATCAACCCATGGCATTCATCCACCCATATTATTCATCCACCCATGGAATTTACCCATGGTATTGTAAGTGGTATCCACCCATGGTATTGTAAGTGACATCCACCAATGGTATTCATTCACCCATGGTAATTGCCCATGGTATTGTACATCCACCCATGGTATTCATTCACCCATGGAATTGACCCGTGGTATTGTAACTGAAAAATACTATAAATAACAAGTCACATTTTGTAAAAGGATAGATGGTCCGCCACAATGTGGCCTTTATAGTTATTATCGGTTTTAATAAAAAGTTTATTTGTGGTGTTGTTTATTGGACAATCTCCTCTTTTTCTTCTGGCATTTCAATTTTTCAGATCTTGGGGGAAAGTATTCATTCACCCATGGAATTGACTCGTGGTATTGTAACTGAAAAATACTATAAGTAAAAATGAAGTTAGAAAATCCCTTTTTATAAGCTTTTTTGAATAAATTAATTTTTAATTTATTTATTTTTCAATTTTAAAAAAGTAAATTTTTAAATACATTTTTATTTATCTTAAACAAGTAGAATTACGTTTTTGAGTATTTGTGCAGAATATTGGATTTTTCGGGAAAATTGATCATTTTTCAACAAAGAGCATACTTTTATCACTTTTTTGAACTCTTTCAAAAATTTACGAAAAAACGAAACATTGGAGTCCTCTTTAAGCTCTTGTCCGACTTGTAAAATATGAAAAGATTGCCGAGTTTTTCCCTTTTTAACTCGTTAAACAGAATTAAAAGGATGGTCCAGTTATAGCTCTTTTCTGACTGTATAAACATGAAAAGATCACTGGACTTTTGTCGTTTCAAGTTCGATACTGGTTATGAAACGACATGTCTTCTATCACTTTTTTACTTTTTCAGATCGGAGCCACTAATTATGAAAAGTACTCCTTGATCGTAATAGTCAAGCGGTTCTCTCAAGTATTATTTTATACTTTTTCAGACTCGAGGGACACAAATTTACGAAAAAGGACCCCCATGGAGTTTTCTTAAGTTTTTCTTCTGACTCCCTAAAATTGAAAAACACCGAGTTTTTCCTATACTGGACTCGTTAAAATTTAACAGTAAAGGACCTGTTCAATTTTAAACAGTAATGAACCACTCCTTCTTAAGGTTCGAATTTTAAACTAAGTTGGACTCATCCGAAGGATGAGCTTATAAACAAGCAAATGTTATCCTCCTCGAGCTTGTCAAAAATAAAGAGGTACTTACCAAAAATGGTGGGGGAAAAGAGAGAAAAAGGAACTTGTTTGTTACACTTTGTTTTTTAGAAAAGTCGTTAACCACTCTTGAACACGACACTTTTTGTTCACTTCGGTTGGGAAAATCCTTTGTCTAACAGTTAATCAAACCATATTGAAAGTCTTCAGCCGGTTTCTGGGTATTAGCTTTGGGTCAATTGTCACCAAAACATCTGCAGTGTCGTTATGTGTTCAAGAGATCAGTGCAAACCAACCATTCATCTGCAAGATATCTGTCATCCATTTTGACCATCCCTGAGTCAGTCCTTGCCAATATATTTCTTCAAAACTTGATCTATGATTTCGTGTTGTGGGCTTGCCTACGACGGATCGCTTTCTATTGACTTCAGCGCATTATCTAGGAAGTTGATCTAGAAATCGTCAGTACCTTGAAATCTGCATGCCCTAATGGCAGTTTTCTCGCCTTTGATGATAGGTTTTATCATTGACCTTTGATCAAAGGATTCTATGACATGTTCGACTTCGGCTCATTTATTCACATTTCATGGATTGTACTAAGTACTTTGAGAACCACTGACATTACTGGTGGTTCCTCTCACACTTGTTGACCGTTTACATCATTCGCTGGTAATCAAGTGGTTTCTACCATGTTCGACTTCGACACATTAATCACATGGATAGAATCGTAGTAGTTCGGGAAGCGAAAATCAAGACCCTGGATCTAGTTTCTACCATCTAGGCTGCGAGGAACTTTGTTATTCATTATACAGTGAACTATTCATAAACAGATGGTTGTGTCCATACTGTATCTACATATGTCTATACTCTTGATGTATTACAAAATCATTCCTGTATCAGAATAGTTTAGTCAGTTTTCTAGTCAGTTTTGATCTGAGTATGGGAATGCCTACCTCAACGATGATATGTCTACATATATATATTTTTCATTGAATGTTTTCACAGGTTCCAATTGGGGTGTCCACAGGATGATCCTTGAAATGATAAAGTACTTCACTCTTCATAAATGACACACTCTATCTTCATCTATTACAGACTTCACATTTTAGGGGGCAATCTGTTGCACTAAAAATTGTCACCTTGACATTCTGCTATCTGTGTGAGTTCATTACCACTCATACTTTCCCCCTCTACAAGTCTGAAGCATTAGTTCCTCATATCAAGCCTTGAAAGTAAGAGAAAATCCCTCAAATTCTTTAAAACTCTGGTTCCACACTTTCTCTTTGTATTACCTGTGGTCCCACACCTAATGGTCATGTCTCCTGCGCACCTGACCGCTTTGTCTCTATGTTAAAGGAGTGGACCCCTGTAAAAGTTAAAAAGGTACGATTATATTCTGGAAAACTCACTTTTAGTCATTTCTAGAAGCTTCTGGAAGGAATCTTGAGGTGGCAAGTTCGCTCTCTTAAGGTTCATGCATCCCATACCTTAAGGAGCTAACCCCTTGATGTGAGGAGCTTATCCCTTTGAAGGAGGATTCTATCCCTTCATAGGTGGACCTGTAACCCCCTCCCCTGCACTATAAAAAGAAGCATTGAACTGGTTACTCGAGAGGTTAGAAGCTGAATATTTTTGAGGTGAACTATTGTTGGAACTTAGTCTTCTTAGTTGAGTTTTTATGAGGAGAGATTACATACCTCTATGATCTCATTTGGAAGAGTGCAAGGCTTGTCAAAGTAAAGGAAATCACTGTTTCAGACCCCGGGAAGAGCTTTTCCAACATCAAGGCTGAAAAGTTTGTAAGGTTCTTCTACTTCAAAGTTAATACAAATAAGTTTGTTTTTCTCAATAAGTTGTTGATTCGTGGTTTATTTTATGGATTCCTTGATCACCATAACGGACATGATTTATGATATTTGCTATGCAAGTGCTATTTAATGTTTGCTTGTTTGTGATTACAAGTTCTCAAAGGTAACTCTTTCGAACGATTGAAGGATGACTACTATGAACAAGCATTAGATCTAGGGTAGGGTCTTAACACCTTTATAGTATTTATTTATAAATCGCATATGTCTAGAGAAAGATAGATTTGTTTGTCTGGTTGTTGCTAGACTATCTTTTGATACTAGGGAGATCGGTCTTGTCATCAAACTCAATTTATTTGGCCAACACTAGGGGGAGATTTTCATTAGTGTTATTGTGGAGAGAACTTGTATTTTTGCAGCTTCATTGTATTTTCTTGCAGGGATGTAACTGTATTGATGAAAATAATGAAGATTAGTATCATGTTAAGCTTCTAAATCTTGTGCTCCTCCAAAGGACTCTGATTTTCCTTGGACTTGGCCATCCCAGGAGCCTTGGAGCTCTTTTATATCATTTTCTTTTGTTCTTTTCACTTCTTATTCACATGCATCTTTTGTTTTTATTTCTTTCTATTTCTGCATTTAGTATTAATGATTTCTTGTTGTAGGATTGGGTTAAATAGTTTATATAATTTCTTTTGCAGGATCACAAACATCACTTCATCCTTGTAAAATATTTGGAAGGTCATAGTAACCATTGAGTTACTTGGATTAGCTTTCATATTCCCAAATCTAGATTTCTTGAACTCCTTTGTGGTAAAGAACAGTAAATTTCTGCTATTTTTTAGAGCATGCTAATGAGCTTCAATCAAGTTGGTTCCACTTGCATTAGATCACAAAATCATTCTAGTTCATAAAAAAAATTACCCCGTTGCATTTGCACTTGATTAGGTTATGCATTTTATATATTTCCTAACTCACTAGTTCTCGAATTTCTAGATTTTCGACTAGTAATTTTCTGTTATTTCTAGCGTGGGTTAACAAAGGTATTTTTGAGTGATTCCACTTGCAATGGGGACCTAAGATTGTTATGAAACCAACTCAGGAAAAGATAGAAAAGATAGATCAACGCCTTAGAATTCAGCCTCTTCGAGGGGGCAACCTCCTTTACATAAATGAACAATTCTTGGATGATTCAAATGACAAAACCTTATTTCTATATATAGGAGTCTAAGGAGTCGCAATATAACCCGGCCGACCTAATAATAATAATATAAAGCCACAAAAATAACAATAGAGGGATTCTATGGGGCACAGTAATAAAAATATCGAGATAATAGTTGCACAACAATATTAATAAGGGATGCAACTACAATATTAATGCGGTAATCACTAGTATTATAGGGACCTAAAATGCCCCTCTCCTTCAAAAAAGTGTTGTCCTCAATGCTTGAGTAGTTCTAGATGCTTCTGTATAAAG
>APFE030873732.1:123032-149658 GCA_000404065.3 Pinus taeda
AAAAAAAGCTATAGCAAAAATGCCACGATGACCTGTTTGGAGCAGCGAAACCCTAGAATCCAAAGCTCTGATACCAAATGTTATGAAACCAGCTCAAGAAAAGATAGAAAAGATAGATCAACGCCTAGAATTCAGCCTCTTCGAGGGGCCAACCTCCTTTACATTACATAAATGAACAATTCTTGGATGATTCAAATGACAAAACCTCCTTTCTGTATATAGGAGTCTAAGGAGTCACAATATAACCTAGCCGACCTAATAATAATAATATAAAGCCACAAAAATAATAATAGAGGGATACTATGGGGCACAACAATATTAATAAGGGATGCAACTACAATATTAATGGGGTAATCACTAGTATTATAGGGACCCAACAAAGACATCCTATTCAATAACAAAATTTGTCCCATCCAATTTGGATTTGAATTGCTTTGTCATTCAATGAATTATAATTTTGTATAAATCAGGGATCTTGTAGGAGAACTAGGGGATCCTGTAGGAGAACTAGTACATCCTGTAGGAAAACCTATAGCATCCTGTTTTGGACCCGAATTGAGAAAAATCATCATTGAAGCTGGGATTAGGCCTCTACTTGAACTCCTTGCCATCAAGACCATTTTAACCCTCTTCCTCCATACCTTTCTCCCCTGCCAAAGAACAATGAAAGATTAACATTTGCATTCATAAAGCAAAAAGATTAAAAAATGAGTTCTTTTGTACTTACACATGCACACAACAATTAGTACTCTCTAGATCAAATTTCATGCTTAGATTAGTTAAAACATCACATGTGACAAATAGGGTTAAAATAGGGTTTTTTTTGCAAGCAAGGTGTGTTAATAAGTAGATAGAGGATTTCATGTTACTTTACAAACATGTTTTAATTCAGTCTTTCGTTCCTGCAAATAGGAAAAATTTATTTTCTCTCATGACAACAAAGGAATGACACATTGTATAGTGCACATATAGTTCTGATACCTCTTAAGTTTGTAGCCTTGGGAGTTGCAGCATTCTTGTTGCAATATCGAGGATCATCAACTAGTTGTATCTTCACAGGACTAAGGTAGATTGTTATGACATAGCTATTGAGTGTTTGGATGACAATGGGGAACAAAGGATCTTGCAGGGTAAGAAGAAGGCAAAATTAGTTGGAATGGTGACAGCTATGTAGGAAAAGCGTAGTCGCAGAAAAGGTTGTGTGTTATTTGCAATGCATAGTTCTAGTGATAAATGTAAGGATGTTGAGGATGCAAAGGTATTGAGAAGGTACCCAATCTTATAGCAGTTCCACGGTGTATTTCCCGCAGATATTTCAGAGTTTTCACCTCACAAATAAGTGGACTTTTCTATGGAGTTGGTACCAGGGGAAGCACCAACATCAAAGGCACCATAGAGGATGAGCACACCAGAGTTAGTAGATTTGAAGTTGCAGTTGAAGGAAATTCTTGACAAGGAATACATTAGGCCACGTGTATCACCTTGGGGTGCACCAGTGTTGTTTTTGAAGAAGAAGGATGGTACTCTCAAGTTATGCATTGATTATAGGAAGTTGAACAAGTGACCATCAAAAAAGGGTACATGTTGTCCAGAATTGATGATTTGTTTTACCTGTTGAAGGGAGCAGCAGTATTCTTGAAGATTGATCTAAGATAGGATACCATCATATATGCATTAAAGAAGAGGGCATCCACAACACTGCTTTCAAGACCAAGTATGATCATTATGAGTTTTTTGTAGAACCATTTGGTTTGATTAATGCTCCACCTATCTTTATGTGCTTGATGAATAGTGTGTTGTGTCCTTATTTTGACATTGTTTGTTATTGTACTCATTGATGACATCTTGATATATTCTAAAAATGAGGAAGAGCATGTCGAGCAGTTAGCAACAATGTTGATATTTCTAAGAGAGCATCAGTTGTATGTCAAACTTAGAAAATGCAGTTTCTTTCAAAGGGAAGCTCCTAGTAATGTGGATGAGGTAAGATCATTTATGGGGCTAGCGGGTTATTATAGGAGGTTCATCAGAAACTTCTCTCACATTGCATATCCTATTATGTCACTGCAGAGGCAAGGTAAGAAATTTAAATGGACATAGGAATGTGCAACAAGTTGTGAGCAGTTGAAGCAATTCTTGACAAATGCTCCAGTGCTAAAGATTGCAGATCTAGACAAAAAATTTATGGTGTGTATATATGCCTGCAAGAGAGGACTTCGTGGAGTCTTAATGCACAAAGGACACTTAGTATGCTATGAGTCATGGAAAATGAATGAGCATAAGAATATTTATTCGACAAATGATCTTGAGTTGGCAACAATAATCCATGAATTGAATATGTGGAGGCATTATCTTCTTGGCATGAGGTTTGTATTTATGAGTGATCACAGTGGATTGAGGTATATTTTTAACCAACTGAATCTAAATGCCACGGAAGCTAGATGGTTGGTCACGATTAGTGATTTTGACATTGAGATGAATTACATCAAGGGTAAGGAGAACAGGGTTGTAGATGCTCTTAGCAAGAGAGTACAAGTGTATCACATAGCAGCTATGAGTTATTATGGGACAGACTTCTAGGATCGGATCTTATAGGCAGGATGACAAGTACATGGAGCTTATGCACAAGTTATAGCAGGGTACAGGTGATCAAGATATGGACTATCATTGTACATTTGATGGTTTGGTCAGATTTAGGGATAGCATGTATGTGTCAAATAACAATGAGATCATAAGACTATTTTGCGAGAATTCCATGCAAAATCATATTCATGGCACCCAGGATACCCGAAGACATTGACAACGGTAAAGAAATTTTATCACTGGCCAAATCTGAATAGGGAAGTGGCATAGTGTGTGGCTATATGCTTGGACTTTCATCATGTGAAAAAGTGTAAGCATCCATGTGGATTACTATAGTCGATTTTGATTGCAGAATTGAAATGGGAGGTCATTTCCAGGGATTTAATTATAGGTTTGTCGAGGAAATCTATGCATCATGATTCCATCATGGTTGTGGTGGACAGGTTGAAAAAGGTAGTGCACTTCATTCCAGTGAAGTCTACCTATTCAGCTAATGATGTAGCATAGGTCTTCATTTGAGATGTGGTGAGGTTGCATGGTGTTCTAAGGAAGATTTTGTTATACAAGGATGCTAAGTTCACTTCTAGATTCTAGAAGGAGTTGTTTGCATGTTTTGGCACATAGTTGGTCTTCAACACAGCTTATCATCTGCAGATAAATGGACAGACAGAGAGGGTTAACATGATATTGGAGTACATGTTGAGGATGTATGTGATGCATCATCAAAGGAGATGGAAGGAGTACCTTCTATTGGTTGAGTTTGCTTACAACAATGGTTATCAAGAATCGTTGAGGATGAGTCTATTTGAGGCATTGTATGGGAGGAGTTGCAATACTCCCATCAGTTTGAGTGATCCAGTGAATGGGGTGTTGATAGGACCGGACATGTTGCTAGAGATGGAATAGGAAATGTTGGTAATCAAGAAGAATCTAAAGGCAACACAGGATATGTAGAAAAGTTATGAAAATCATAATAGGATGTTTAAGGAGTTGCAGGATGGGGAATAGGTGTACTTGTGCATTAAGCCCAAGAAGAGCTCCTTGAGAATCGGATCATGTGCCAAGATAGCACCTCGGTTTGTGGACCTTTTAAGATTCTTGAGAGGATTAGACCAGTAGCATGTCAACTTGCACTACCTCAGACTGTGAAAGTCCATGAATTTTTTCATGTGTCATTACTTAAGATGTTAAATATGTTGATCATGCAATTGATTGGTCTGTATTGCGGGTGAAGCCAAAAGGAAAATTATAGTTGGAACCCCAGTGTATTTTTCGGAGAAAGATGCTCATGCTCAAGAACCAAGAAATCGAGCAGGTTAAATTGTAGTGGAAGCACGTTGGGCCTAATGAAGCTACATGAGAGATGGTTGATCAGATGCAGGCTATGTATACTTCTCTATTCGTTGGCTGAGCGAATGTTGTTGGAATATGGTTGGTGTGACGTTTTGGTATATGTATGTATATGGATGTAAATATTGCCATGAGCTGTGTTATAAAGCTCCGATACGTGGTATGGGTTTCATGTCGTCATGATTGTCATGTTGTTATGTTGTCATGTTGGTTTGCTTCTCATCAAGTTTATCATTGTAAATATTACATCAAGTTAAGTTATCAAGCTCCATGGGAAGTATGTTTTTGTTTTTAGCAATATTGTTGGTTATAGGTGTCATTGAACACCGCAGAGAGTGTTCGCCAAAAGGGGAGGGTTTTGTAACATCCCTAGTCAAACAATCCATGTAATAAAGTTAATAAAATAAAGATAAGACCAAAGTCACAGGACACTTATTCCAAGTTAAATTTTGGGCAAAAAATCATAGTGTGGGTGTTCATTTGGTTTATTATGGCTAAGGAAATTGGCAAAAGCAATGGGAAAGGATTTGGAAAGGAAAGTTTCATTTATTTATGAAAATAATGGAAATTGGGATAAAGGGAAGGTGAAAGGTCACATGTTTCATGTTTTTATCGTTCTATATTTTTGAGGTTGTGGGAGTAAATACATTGGATAACATCAAAACCACTTTTGAAGCTGGGATCTAGCCTTGCCAGCTTCAGAGAGGGATCTCTCTTTATAATTTAGCTTGATTTTTAAGTTAATTTTAGGCTAGTTATTATTATGCTTGGTTGTTTGTTTGAATTTGCTTGATTAGTTGGTTGGTTGATCTAATCAAATTATTTTATTTCCATTGGGCTATGGAGTCAAATTAAGTTGGATGTTGCATCAAAAATTCAAAGGAGTAATCACGGGGTAAGCTAGTTACATTTACTGGATCTTTAAACTGAATTATGGAATGGAGAAAGGAGGTGATTCAGTAGTGATTGAAAATAATTTAAAAATTTCTCAATCAAACTTCAGAAGAAAACATATAGATTGTAAACGTAATCCAAATAAGGTGCTCAAAAACATATCTTATTTTTCACATCTCTTGTTTTACAATTAGATTTCAGATGATAAACAGACAGAGAATAACAATGGAAACACAATTCCACTGTGAAAAACATCACCAGTATATCGCAACACAAGTATCCTGTGAAGAGTCTTTTATTAATGATGCTCCAACAACGTGGAAAATTATAGTGCTTTGATAAAAAGAGTTACAATGATCAGGAACCGACCCTCAATACTTTGACTGAATGAAGTATTTAAACAAAATTTACAAAAAGGATTACAATTAATGCCTCATTGACATGGCATTCTAATATTAACTTCAGACTAAAAGAAATGAAATAATGCGACCAAAAGAGGTGAATTGGCAAAGTGATCTAGACATCTAGCACTGCTTTGGTGGAGAATAGTTGCTGAGTGGCCACTATTTGGGTGTTGCACTGGTGAAGCTGGCCCTTTCTTTAATCCTGGAATTCACACAGTTTATCCCACCACTCCTCATCTGGAATGGAAAATTTTGTTACTTTGTGGTAGATCTCATCTACCTCAATATACCAAGCGAATGTGGGTTTTACTACAAAAATGTGTTTTATCTCATGCTAGATGAAACTCATGTTACTGATAGCTTCATAAAAATCCCTCCCTTTCATGGCACCTTTAATGTGGGAAGACTTGGTTGTATCCTTTGCAATGTCTTTCAGCTTCTTCATATAGTCTTCCCTGGTCATCAGCTTATCATTGATCACAAATAAAGAAGGCAGGCCTTTCTCATTTAATGCTTCTATTTTGGTGAAAAACCTGTTAACTGCAACCTCCAAAGTGTGACATTTCTCTGTCAATTGCACAACCAAGTTCTTTTTTGTCAGAACTTTCTTTACTTCTAAGATTGTTTATGTTCTATCATCTACCCCCAAATCATCCAATTCATATATGTTTCTATAGTTGAGAAATTTGATGATGTGGTTGGCTGTGGTAGGCATTTCTCCCAATTCATTGTTGATAGTGGAAATGGCCTGCTTGGCTTTCTCCATCAGCGCTTTTTGCTCAAATATAATATGGATACAAGGGCATATTTCATCCATTGCCTCGATAATGCTATTCCATATAATTTCTTTGACTTGGGCCAATGTGTGGCCAAGAGAGGACTTAATTCCTGACTTCCTTCGTACTTCTACCTGGTTTTGAGCTCTTTGTAGCTCTGTCGCATGGAAAGTCTCAGTGTTTGTCTTCTGGTCTTGTAGAAGATTGACTTTAACCTACAATCTTTTTATTTCTTTAATCTGGAGTGACATGTTCTGCACTGCATTTTCCAACTGATCTGCAGCAGCCCTTATGTTTGTTGTAGAAGATGTGGTTGTAGGAATTGTTGTGATAGGGAGTGCTTCCAAAGGGACAATAGCCATTTTGGCAGCTTGCTCCTTTTATTTGATTATTTTTCCATATTTGTCTCCATTTGCTTCAACTATGCACTTTGCTCCATGATGAGTTTCATCATATCTTCCTTTTGTGTCTTTATTTCTTCAATATCCTTGGCTAGAAGATCTTCTTTGGCTAGTAACTTCCACTGCTTCCTTAATGTTGTTATGTTTGTAATATTTTTCCTCACGAGCTCTTCTATAGCATTGATATTTTTCGGATCATAACCTACTTTGATCACCAAGTCCTCCAAAGATTTGATGGTTGTGTCTTTGGCAAGTGCAGAGACCTTTTACATCTTCAATTGTGATTGAACATTGGCCAATATAACCTGCAATTTTGGCAAACTCATAGCAATGTTTGTGAGAGTAGATGAAATAATCTTCCCAATATGCTTGTGTATCTCCATTTGGTCAATTGGATGCATTTCTTTCACATCAAATTCAAATTATGTCTTCTTGTAGTCTAATGCTACCCTGGGTTGGGGAATCTGTGCTTGGAGGAATGCCATTTGCATTTTACCTTTCTCTGAATCAAAGGCTAATAGCATCCTGCTTTGAGAACTGGAAGTTTGCTTCCAAAACTAATTGTATGTGTTGATTTTCAAGGCCTCATTCCTCACTTTAATCTCCTTGAAAATGTCAAATATACTATTTTTCGTCTCCCATGTGGTAGATGTGTTGGTTTGCATAACCTACTGCTGATCTTGTGAAGTTGTGGAGGTAGTGGGAGAAAGTGTAGTGTGATCACCCACCAATGAGGAAATAAGTAGCTCTTTGGTGGTGATAATGGTCTCTTTCTCTAAATCCTTTCTTAGGCTTAGTTTATAATGTATTTTGGCCTTCCTTTTGTACATGATTTTAAATCCTTTACTAGAAATATCAGTCACTGAAGGTGACTCTTCTTCTCTGCTCCTCTTTGCTGACTTATCCTTTGTGATAGGAGTCTGCACTATTGAAGTGGACACTAACTTCTCCTCTGCCTCCAGTAGAGTATTCTTAGTCCATTCTAGTTGGTTTTTATACTTTTCAATCTCTAGTCTGGCTGTGTGAAAATAAGCAGTAGATTTGTTTTCTACCCTTAACTTAGAGATGACCCCTAATGGATCATATAACCAGGTGAAACTAAGGCTAAACTACATCTCTTTCAGTAACTTGTATCCTTCTTCCCCTGCTGCCCTATTGCTACAAATGAAAGGCCCTATTTGAGTTTTGATTTTGAATTGGGATTTCTTCTTGGTAACTACAAAGTGGAACTCATCCACATTGAGCATTTGCCTGATGTATTCTAGAGAAAAATCTCTCATTGGGAGGAATTTTGGCAGCTTATAAGGGGCAATCTCACAGCCAAATACCCTCGGTTTTGTGTAATTCTAATAAAGGTACCAATCCCCTATCTGGACTTGGTCTGATAGCTGCAAAACTTTCCTAATTTCTTCATTGATCCTTAGTTATGTCCTGCTGCTTAGGAGACTGAGTGTTGGATGTACAAACATCTCTATGAACTATTTGTATGAAAATGCCTTTTATTCCTTATCACCAGTGTAGTCCAGAAGATGACCGACTACTGATTTTTCTTCATCCAGCTTTTGTAAGGCAAGCTTGAGGTTATCTCCCTAAAAATATAAAAAAATATAAACTAACACAGAAGCATATTTGAATACTTCCTCAGTTTGGAATTTGATAAATTGCTCATGGATAGAATCTGCAAGAAATTGGATAAAGTTAAATAAGATGGAAGGCTTGGAATCTACAAATAAATCTAATAATTGCCTCCTATACCCACTAATCTGAGTAATAGCCAAGGAGGTAGGAGCTTACTGTGATGATTTTCTTAGCTCTCTAAGGGAAAATGGCGGATGGACAGGGAATATTTTTCTTGGGCAATGGGGCATCTTCAGTCAAGAAATGGTCAAGGGTTGTGGCTCTTCTAGCAAAGTCCATATTTTGATACAATTCAACAAGTGCTTCATGGGAAAAAGGAATGGCATTCTCTACTGTAGGGGCTTGCATTATTTGGTCTATAGCTTGGGGAGTGATAGTGGACAGAATTTCTCTAGTGGGGGCAATAATAGCTCTATGGCTTGGAAAATAACATGCATGACACTTCCTAATGAATTCAAGGGTGTTTTGGGTATGAGAAAATATATGGTGGGGAAAATTGGATTCCCGCAGTTGAATATCATCGGATTTATCTATGAACTTGTCCTCAAGCCAGCAATGCATCTCAAAAATATCAAATTCATAGAGAGTTCCATGAATTTTATAGTCTTTGTCTGCCAAAGGGATGTGGTGAAAATCAATGGGAGAGTGGATCAAAGGACTCACAAGTTCTTATGGTCCCTTGTCTTTCAGAGGCATAATTGGATAAAGCTAAGGACATTGGTGAAATCTGGATCACAGGTTTACAGTACGTGGAGAGAACATGGGATTTGCATAAAAAAATAGAGGTAACGGCCTGAAATTCGATTATTTGTCACTAACCCTGGCCTGGTGAAGATTTTGTAGTTCGGATTGGTACACCTATAACAGAGAAATAGTGGTGTATAAGAACAGTAACCGGTGAATGGGTGAAAGGAGGGATTATATCGTATTCTGGGCTTTCCTATTGATGGTGACGTGAGTCCGTTGAATTAACGGTTAAGCCAATTAATTACCTAACGGTTTAATTTTGGAGGGAGCAGAGATGATTGGCGAGATCAACAGGCAGATGATGTGGCGAAAAGTGATTGGCAGGAGCACGATGGATAGAGTAGTGGTATTAGGAGGTGGAGAAACTTCTTTTCAGAGGTGAGGAAGGTGGTTAATGGTTTTGGCCGAGGGGGTGAGAAATCATATGGTGTTGACACGTTACAGTTGGTGCGATTTCAAATACCCCCTATTTCAGACCCCCCCCCCCCCTCGTGATGGTAAAGTTCGGATGGTGAGGGGGGGTCGAAATGCAACGTGGGTCGTTGGATGTCGAGAGGTGGGCACAAATGAGCGGAGAAGTGGCGGAATGTTAATGAAATGTTACAGGCATATAGTGTGGTCGGGAAATATATTTAATGCATAACAGGGAAATGGTTGGAGTGTATGGTGGGGTAATAAAACTTAAGAATAGGGGATTATATGCCAAAATCACTTGATATGTTGAAATTTAGATTCAAACTCTAATTCCTTTTACCTTTGCTCAGTGCATGAAAATACATTTAAAATTCAACTTAGAATAAAAATTTCATGCTTTTCCTCTAACCAACATAGTGCTTCTACCTACCCTTTCTCATTTCAATTCTTTTTATAAGCTAACATTTTCTCTTCTTGTTTTGTAGGGTGCATTTAAACTAGTAGACCCAAATCATTTTTCTTTTGTAAAAAACTACCTCATCCTATCACTTATCTCTCCATTGATTTAGATTGAACCATTGAATCAATTTTATTTCTACCTAGCTATTTATTTACCAAGATTAAACTGTTTGGTAAATCTTTATTCATTAACCTATTTAACAAAAATTTAAATGTTTTCAATCATGCTTAAACTGTATGACCTGAACAGAATTTCAGTCATTGTGGCATTCAAAAAAAAATTGCACACAACCTTATTTGATAGTGAATTAAAAGAACTAACTTATTAGTAGTGGCATTTAGACTTGCAACAATTTCAGTATTATTTTCTATTTTTTCTTTTGTGGGGTTTTTATTTCCTTTTTTCTTATTTGTTTTTTAACATACCCTCTTTTCATTTTATTTTTCATATTTCTGGAAATCATTTGAATATTGAAATTTATGTACAATATGAAATCTCAAATACAAAATGCTCAATCACCTTGAGATCCTATAATTTATAGGACCCTAACAGTGGCTCCAGTTGGGGATGTCACTTCTCTGAGTGAAGTGTCAAGAACATATGATTAGTAACCTTGTGTACTTCATGTTTGTAATGTCTTCATCTGATTCCTTTGTTGTTTAAGATACTATTGGTAGCTCATCAATCTAGGATTAGGGCCTTCACTGCAGGCTTCAACCTTTGTTAATAAGTTACCCAATAAAGACCATAAAGACTATGATATTTACAATGCTAAAAGGAAAATATGTAGGCTAAGAAAAGTAGTGTTTCAGCATCCTGCCATTGACAGGACCTCTAGGTATCTCTACTCCATCTAGGTCCTGAGGGTAGAATGCATTATTTCCTCTAAAAGCATGAACAATATATGGCATGTTCCAAATATTATCAAACTTTCCATGTTTTCCTTTGTCTTCTCTCCTTGAATCCCACCTCAATAGTTGGTCCCCAATGTTAAAGTTGTCAGCCTGTGTTCTTATGTCAAAGATCTTTTTAACATTTTCTTGAATAAATTGGGTCCTGTTGTATAATTCCTCCCTGGACTAATGCAACTTGATAGTTTAATTAATCCTTGTTTGTACATCATTGGGTTCAGCTTACACTTCTTGAATGGTCTTCATGACTGGAACTCCTAATTAGAATGGAAAAACTGCATCCATCCCATAAACCAATTGGTATGGTGACATGCCAATTGATTTTTTAGTAGTAAGTCTGTCAGCCCAAAGTGCATTGACCAGTTTGTTGTGCCAAGACTTTTTGTTGTCCTCTAACAGATTTTTGATGATGTTTACCAAACTTTTGTTTGAGGATTCAGCCAACCCATTACCCTGAGGGTAATAAGTTGTTGAATGTCCCAGTGTAATGTGGTATCTATGGCAAAATTCAACCATATTTTTAGATTTAAAGGTTGCAGCATTATTAGTGATGAGTTTTCTAGGATACCAAAATCTGGAGAGGATATTAGTTTGAAGGAATTTAATAATGACATCATCAGTGGCATTCCTGGAACAAGTGGCCTCTATCCACTTGGTAAAGTAGTCAGTGGATGTAAGAATCCACTTATGTTGGGCAAAGGAAGAGGGATGAATTTCACCAGTGAAATCCAATCCCAATTGTTGGAAAGGGCTTTCAACAGAGACAGGCTTTAAGGGCAGGGGCAACAATTTTCTCTTTCCCCCAAAAATATGGCATTTATGACATGAGGTGACTTGTTTGTGAATGTTAGGGAAAAGGGTAGGCCTGTAGAAACAAGCTCTAAGGATTTTATTGGTGGTAGTTTTCCAATAAAGATGTTCACCGTAGTCACCTTCATGGAGTTCATGCATAACTTTATCTGCATCAGCCTTTAACAAGAATTTAAGTAAATACCCCCAGCATATTTCCAATACAAGACATTGTCTATAATGCTAAATATAACTTCTTTTAACTTCAGAAATCTTTCCTTTGTTTTTGTCGAACCAGGAGGAGCATTTAAATTAAATAAAACATAAAGCAAGTCTGCATACCAGGGTGAGTTCAGAAATGCCTCATCAATTTATGGAGTCACGCGTTCCTCTTTATTATCTAATGAATCAATCAAGTTAATGTCTAATGCATGGAAATTTGACTCAGCCATCAATTTGGCTAGTCCCTAACCTTTGATTAACTTGGTGGGCTTGATTTCTAAGTCATATTCCAGAATGACAGCAATCCATTTGCCTCATTGTCCATCAGGTCCATTCTGTGTCAAAATGTCCTTAACTAGTGCATTAGGTACATAAGCAATAATATGGGAATGAAAAATATATACTATAAAATGTTTTATTGCTTCAACCAGTACAAAGGCTTGCTTTTCCATAATATTTTATTTCAAAGATGCATCTCTTAAAGCTTTGCTAAAGAATTCAATAGGTTGTTCAAAGCCTTCACTGGTTTTCTGTAGTAAAACTATTGCAATAGTGTGTTCAGAAGCAAAAGAGAAGATTATGAAATATTTTGTAAAATCTGGATTGATCAACACTGGTGCTTTGGTCAATGCTTGTTTAACTAAGTCAAAGGATTGTTTAGCCTTAATACTCCACTTGATTTTAGAATCCTTTTTAAGCATGTTGGTTATATTTCTAAGAAGTTATGCCAGGTTAGGAATAAATCTCCTTAGGAAATTGATTTTACCAATAAAAGGCAGAAGTTCTTTGATGTTTCTTGGATGACTGATTTTTAATATTGATTTAATTCTGCTGGGATCAATCCTAATTCCATCCTTGGAAATAATGTGACCAAGAAGTTTTCCTTCCCCAAGGCCAAACAATGTCTTCTTAAGATTTAGTGAGATGCCAAACTTCCTACATTTTTCAAACACTCTTCTCAAATGCGCTAAATGTTCCTCATCATTTTTAGAATAGACTATAATTTCATCTAGATAAATCACAATAAAATGGCCAATTTCATCAGCAAAGGCAATATATATTTCTCTTTGGAAAGTGGCTCCAGCATTCATTAACCCAAAGGGCATTTTCACATACATGAAAGTGCCCCATGGTGTAGTGAAGGTAGTTTTATCTTGATCATCAGGATGCACTAAGACTTGGTTGTAACCTGAGAAACCATCTAACAAGGAAATCCTACTATACCCTACCACCCTTTGCAATATATGATCCATTTTAGGTAACGGGTAGTTGTCTTTAAGGGATACCTTATGTAGATTTCTGAAATCAATACACAGTTTGATTTCTCCAGTTTGATTTCTAGTAGGCACAATGTTAGACACCCATTTAGAGTATCTAAGGGGAAGTATAATTTTAGCATCATACATCCTTTTTACTTCTTTCTCAATCAAAGGCATTAGGACAGGATTTATCCTACGAAGTTTTTGCTTGAATGATTTTTGATCTTCCTTGATTGGGATTTTATGTTGTATGATGCTAGTGTCATATGCTTTTATATCCTCATAACTCCAGGCAAAGACATCTATGAACTCTTTGAAAAGTGCGATGTATCGTTGTTTTGTGATAATAGGAAGTGATTTTGAGAGTTTTATCATTTTGGGATTCTGCTCACTACCTATATTGCATTCTTCTATGTCTGTCCCTGTGGGTTCCATTTTTGGTTTTTTTGCCACATCATTAAAATTTAAAAGTTCCTCTAATGGAACCAAACCCCTAGGCAAAACATTATCCTTAAGCTCTAGTACTTCAAATTCTTGTTTTTCTAGATATATTTCATGCAATTCTAGTTTATGTACATCTTTATTGACTGAAATATTTACATTAGAATCATCAAGTTGCTTATCTATACAAACATAATCAACAATCTGATTTTTACTTCACACTCTAAATCTATGGTGTACTCTTCATACTCATCCTTGGATTGCAAAATGCTTTCAGTTTCTTTGTCACTTCCAAATACCTGCCAATGTCTTATATTGTCAGGTACAACTAGACGGTGTTTAACCTCCAATGTATATTGTTTGTTGGGGTGAGATATTTTGCATGTGCTAGCTGAAAAAGCTAAACCATTAGCCAAGACATTCTGATTTATGGGAATGACAGCAAGATCATATTCTTCAAAAGTTCCTAGAAATTCAAGCACAACATTCCTGTAAGCTCTCAACCTAGGATGTTTGGCAGCAAACTCTCCCTTTATCTCTCTTACAATTAATTCAGAATCCCCAGCAATTCTTTTAGCACCTAACTTATTTAATAATTGTAATCCTAAGAGAAGTGCCTCATATTTCACTATATTATTGATGCAATGAAATTTTAGTTTATAGGAATGACCCTCTACATGGCTGTTCCCTGAATTGGACACCCAAACACCCACCCCTGAACCTGCTTTGTACAAGAGCCATCAAATCTCATGTTCCAAAAAGGCTTAGTTTCAGTGCTTTGTTGCACATTAAAGTTAGATTTTCATGTTTTTTTATCAATATCATTTTCTGCTTGAGTAACCTGTGCATCAATTCCTTCATCATTGTAAAGAATGAAAGAGTCTAGATCAGAATGAATAGAGTAGAGAGGGTAGTTATGTGGTTTATCTTGACTGTTGACAATATACTTCATTAAAGTTTCGCTATACAGTCTTCTATGTTGACCAAACACTGGTATAGTGGCATCAGTCATGTCCATTTGCAGGGTTCCTTGTAATTTTTCTCCTCGTGAGCATGACAATAGCATGTCGTACTTTGGGGGAATGTTTGTAACCACTATATCCATCACTATACTTTTAGCAGGGATTTGGGCTAAAGTAACACATAGGTCTTTGATAAGACCTAGGCACCTGACTTTGCTACAGTCAAAGGAATACAAATCTTTGTATTGTCTAGTAATGTCTAGTCCTAGTTTCTCCATGACTACTTTGGGAATTAAATTATGGGATGCACTTGAATCTAGCATATCATTATGAAGAATTTTATCATGAATATTCAAACTGACATAAAATGGAGGGACTCCTTCTTGTGGTTTGTCTTCTACTTCTGGCCCAAATAGGAGCTCAAGTTGATCATCACTCAAATTTACATCATCATTTTTCTCCCCAATGTTTAATGCCTTCAAGACCTGAGTTCTATATACATTCTTGTTGACTAATTCAGTTAAGGGGATAGAAATTTTCAACTTGGTAAGTTCATTTTCTATACTAAACAATGTTTGATTTTTAAGCAGATTTGAAAAATTAGGCTTATCAACAATTAGTTTTGTGGCCAGTTCAGTTTGTTGGCCGATAGAAGGTAGATTAGTTTGAGTATTTCTAAAAGAAGTATCAATTGCCCTTTTCATGTAGCTTCTACTGGATTCTTTCCAAGATTTTTTGTGGTTTTCTTAGGGGGGATTTTTTGTTGTTTTCTTGGAACAGAATCAGAGATCTTTTTGATAGGATTTTCAACATTCCTTTTAGTTGCAGTATCTTGATTTTTCTTACTTCTAATATTATAATTCCTATGAACTTCCATTATTGCATTTTCGAATCCTTGTTTGTATTCTTTTGACTCTTCATAATCCATTTCAATTTGGGCTATAAGACAAAGTTTGTGTTCCTCCTGAGTGAGGAAAACTACTTCATCATCACTTATCCCTAACAAATTAATTTGGTTATCATCCAAATCTTCCACAATATTCCCCTCATCATTTGTGTAATTTTCCTGAAAAGGAGGTCGAATCTATTGATCTAGTCCCTTTTGCTCTCTTTGTTTAATTTAGGGAGCAGTTATTCTAAAGTTTTGGCTTCTGGTTTGTTGGACATTTTGGTTTTGACTTGCTTGATTTTGGTCATTGATGGTCACTCTTTGCATCATTTGATTCACTACTCTAACTAGGTTATCAATCTTATGGTCAACAACAGAAGTAAAAGGTTCTTCTTTTATGGTTACTCTGCATTCAGACTTCAATTTGGTTTTTTTGGCCAAGATGTTGGCTTCAACTTTAATTGCATTTTCTTGCATTTCTTCCAAAGTTTTTGGGTCTCTTTCCCTAACATGATACTCCATATCTACATTGAAACCATATGGAAAATCAATCAGGGCTAGACCAGGGGAGGGCTTGATGTCTTGTGGGATGGCATTGTAAACAGTATTGAATCTTTCACAATACTCTTCCATAGTTTCATTGGGTTTTCATTTGAACATTTTATATTCATTTAGGAGTTGAAGTGGGTTCTTCTTGATCTCCCATCTAGATGAAAAAGCTTGATGGAAAGTAGCAAGGTTGGCTATACTTCCTACAGGTAAACCCCTAAACCACTTCTTCACATCACCTCCTAGGCTTTAGGCAAACAATCTCATTTTAACATCTACTTCATCCACTTCTTGGAGATCAAATACATAATTCATCCTATCGACATGTTGTTGGGAAATGTAAGTACTAGTATTATCAAAGGTCACAATTTTGGATGGATAATATGCAGGCATATCATTTCGCTGGTCTAGTAACACCAAGGGTGCATACCTTCCTGCCATAATTGTCCTGATAGATTGAGTTAAGGATGGACCTAGTGGAGGTGTAGTATGGATATTTACAGGGATAGTAGGTATAATAGTTTCTGAAACCAAAGGTAGGGAAGTTGAAGCTACAGAATGAGTAGGGATGGGAGGCTATAAATGTAGAGACTGAGAAGACTAACTAGATAAAGAGGTTGTTGCAATAGTTAAAGTAGAGAATTCAATAGACTATTGAATAAAAGCTTCTTTTATAGCTTGGTCCAATACTGAAACTAGACTTGGTAGTTTGTCAAACTGTTGTAAAGATTCAAGATCGGGATCGGTTTCAAGGTGTTGGGTTTGGAAAGCATATGGTTGCAATATGGCTTTGTCTATGATAGTTTGATCTATAAAAGCCTCAGACTTAGATCTAAACAAACTTTGCTAAAAAGTAAAATCAAATTCTATATCTTGTAAAGTTTCAAATTTCTCTGGGAGAGAATTATACCTTGATAAAGGAGTATTTTCCATAGTAGAATTGAATTTAGACAAGGGACTATTACTACCTTGACTCTCGATAAAGATTTTCTTTCTCACCAATTTCTCACGGTCATCTACAATTTTAGCAAGGTTGGGATCAAGGTGAGATCTAGTGTGAATTATTTTGGGAGCCAGGGTTATGAAAAATCAGCACACAAAACTCAAAATGAAAATCAAAGATACAACAAATATCTACAAAAAACAACCTCAGATCATGTATTTCATTTTGATACAGCATTTGCTTACTGAAACACTGATTTTAAACCAAGGAATAATAATTTTTTGGATTAAAATGTATTCTTCCCCAATATGGTCGCCACTATGTTATCGTTCTGTATTTTTGAGGTTGTGGGAGTAAATACATTGGACAACATCAAAACCACTTTTGAAGCTAGGATCTAGCCCTGCTAGCTTTAGAAAGGGATCTCTCTTTATAATTTAGCTTGGTTTTTAAGTTGATTTTAGGCTATTTATTATTATGATTTGTTGTTTGTTTAAATTTGTTTGATGGGTTGGTTGGTTGGTTTTTTGATCTGATCAGATTATTTTCTTTCCATTGGGTTATGGAGGCGAATTAAGCTAGATGCCGCATCAAAAATTCAAAGGAGTAATCACAGGGCAAGATAGTTACATTTATTGGATCTTTAAATTAAATTATGAGATGGAGAAAGGAGGTGATTTAGTAGTGATTGAAAATCATTTAAGAATTTCTCAATCAGACTTCAGAAGAAAATATACAGATTGTAAACGCAATCCAAATAAGGTGCTCAAAAACATATCTTATTTTTCACATCTCTTGTTTTACAATTAGATTTCAGATGATAAATAGGCAGATAATAACAATGGAAACACAACTACACTAAGAAAAACATCACCAGTATATCGCAACACAAGTATCATGTGAAGAGTCTTTTTATTAATGATGCTCCAGCAGAGTGGAAAAGTACAGTGCTTTGATAAAAAGAGTTACAATGATTAAGAACTTACCCTCAATACTTCGACTGAATGAAGTATTTAAACAAAATTTACAGAAAGATTACAATTAATGCCTCGTTGACATGGCATTCTATTATTAACTTCAGACTAACAAAAATGAAATAATGCGACCAAAAGAGGTGAATTGGCAAAGTGATATGGACATCTAGCACTACTTTGGTGGAGAACAGTTGCTGAGTGGCCACTATTTGGGTGTTGTGCTGGTGAAGCTGGCCCTTTCTTTAATCGTAGAATTCAAACAATTTATCCCATCGCTCCTCATCTGTAATGGAAATTTTTGTTACTTTGCGGTAGATGTCATCTACCTCAGTATACCGAGTGAATGTTGGTTTTACTACAAAAATGTGTTTTATCTCATGCTGGATGAAACTCATGTTACTCATAGCTTCCTAAAAATCCCCTCATGGCACCTTTGATGTGTGAAGACTTGGTCATATCCATTGCAATGTCTTTTAGCTTCTTCATATAGTCCTCCCTAGTCATCAGCTTTTCATTGATCACAAATAAGGAAGGCGGGCCTTTCTTATTTAATGCTTCTATTATGGTGAAAAACCTGTTAACTGCTACCTCCAAAGTGTGACATTTCTCTAGCAGTTTCACAACCAAGTTCTTTTTTGACATAAATTTCTTTACTTCTAAGATTGTTTATGTTTTTTCATCTACTCCCAAATCATCCAATTCATATATGTTCTTAGAGTTGAGAAATTTGATGATGTGGTTAGATGTGGTAGGCGTTTCTCCCAATTCATTGTTAATAGTGGAAATGGCCTGCTTGGCTTTCTGCATCAGCTCTTTCTGCTCAAATATAATTTGGATACAAGGCTATATTTCATCCATTGCCTCGATAATGTTATTCCATATAATTTCTTTGACTTGAGCCAGTGTGTGGCCAATAGAGGACTCAGTTGCTGACTTCCTCCATACTTCTACATAGTTTTGAGCTATCTCTAGCTCTTCTACATGGAAAGTCTCGGTCTTTATATTTTGATCTTGTAGAAGATTGACTTGAGCCTATAATATTTTGATTTCTTCCTTCTAGAGAGACATGTTATGCATTGCATTTTCCAACTTATCTGTAGCATCCCCTGTGTTTGTTGTAGAAGATGTAGTTGTAGGAATTGTTGTGATAGGGAGTGCTTCCAAATGGACAACAACCATTTTGGTAGCTTTCTCCTTTTCTTTGATTATCTTTTCCATCTCTGTATCCATTTTCTTCAACTGTGCACTCTGCTCCATGATGAGTTTCATCATATCTACCTTTTGTGTCTTTGTTTCTTCAATGTCCTTGGCCAGAGGATCTTCTGTGGTCGTAACTTAAACTACTTCATTAATGTTGATATGGTTGTATTCTTTTTCCTCACGAGCTCTTCTGCAGCATTGATATTTTCCGAATGATAACCTACTTTGATCACCAAGTCCTCCAAAGCTTTTATCCTTGTGTCTTTGGCAAGTTCAGAGACCTTCTCCATCTTCAATTATGATTGAACATTAGCTAATGTAACCTGCAATTTAGACAAACTCATAGCAATTTTAATGAGAGTAGATGAAATCATCTACCCGGTCTTCTTATGCGTCTCCATTTGGTCAATGGGATGTATGTCTTTCACACCAAATTCAAATGATGTCTTCTTGTAGTCTGATGCTACCTTGGGCTGGGGAATTTGTGCTTGGAGGAATGCCATTTGCATTTTACCTTTCGCTGAATCAAAGGTTGATAGCAGTCTGCTTTGAGAACTGGAATTCCGCTTCCAGAAATGATTGTATGTTTTTATTTTCAAGGCCTCATTCCTCACTTTAATCTCCTTGAATATGTCAAATATATTATTTTTTATCTCCCCTGTGGTAGATGTGCTGGTCTACATAACATGTTGTTGATCTTCTGAAGTTGTGAAGGTAGTAAGAGAAAGTGTAGTGTGATCACCCACCAATGAGGAAAGAAGTGGCTCTTTAGTGGTGATAATGTTCTCTTGCTTTGAATCCTTGCTTAGGCTTAGTTTATAATGTAGTTTGTCCTTCTTTGTATACATGATTTTAAAGCCTTCACTAGAAATCTCAGTCACTGAAGGTGACTCTTCTTCTCTGCTCCTCTTTGTTGACTTTTCCTTTATGATCGGAGTTTGCACTGTTGAAGTGGACACTAAATTCTCCTCTGCCTCCTATAGAGTATTCTCAGTCCATTCTAGTTGGTTTTTATCTTTGGTCTAGCTGTGTGAAAATAAGCAGTAGATTTGTTTTCTACCCTTAACCTAGAGATGACCCCTAATGGATCATATGACTAGGTGAAACTAAGGTTGAACTGCATCTCTTTCAGTAACTTATTTGCTTCTTCCCCTACTGCCCTACTGTTACAAATGAAAGGCCCTATTTGAGTTTTGATTTTGAATTGGGATTTCTTCTTGGTAGCAAAAAAGTGAATCTCATCCATATTGAGCATTTGCCTGATGTATTCTAGAGCAAAAACCCTCATTGGGAGGAATTTGGCAGCTTGTAAGGGGCAAGCTCACACCCAAATACCCTCAACTCTGTGATATTCTAATAAAGGTACCAATCCCCTATCTGGACTTGGTTTGATAGCTGCAAAACTTTCCTAATTTCTTCATTGATCCTTGGCTTTGTCTTGTTGCTTAGGAGACTGAGTGCTAAATGTACAAACATCTCTATGAATTTTTTGTATGAAAATTCCTTTTGTTCCTTCATCACCAGTGTAGTCCAAAAGATGATTGATTGTTGATTTCCTTCTTCATCCAGCTTTTGTAAGGCAAGCTTGAGGTTGTCTCCCTAAAAATGTAAAAACATATAAACTAACACATCATATTTGAATACTTCCTCAGTTTAGAATTTGATAAACTGCTCATGAATAAAATCTAAAAGAAATTGGCTAAAGTTAAACAAGATTGAAGGCTTGGAATCTGCAGAGAAAATCAAAAGAAATCCTATAATTTCCTCAACTACCCATTGAACTGAGTAATAGCCAAGGAGGTAGGAGATGATTGTGATGATTTTCTTGGCTCTCTCCAGGAAAATGGAGGATGGATAGGGAGGATTTTTCTTGGGAAATGGGGCATCTTCAGTCAAGAAAAGTTCAAGGTTTTTGGCTCTTCTAGCAAATTCCAGCTTCTGATACAATTCAACAAGTGCTTCATGGGAAAAAGGAGTGGCATTCTTTATTGTAGGGACTTGCAACATTTGGTTTTTAGCTTGGGGAGTGATAGTGAATAGAATTTCTCCAGTGGGGTCAATAATATCTCTTTGGCTTGGCAAATAACATGCATGACACTTCCTAATGAATTCATGGGTGTTGTGGGTAAGAGGAAAGATATAGTGGGGAAAATTGGATTCTCGCGGTTGAATATCATCAAATTTATCTATGTACTTGTCCTCAAGCCAGCAATACATCTCAAAAAGATCAAATTCACAAAGATTTTCATGAATTTTATAGTCTCTGCCTGCCAAAGGGATGTGGTGAAAATGGATGGGAGGGTGGATCAAAGGACTCACAGGTTCTTCTGGTCCCTTGTCTTTCAGAGGCATTATTGGATAAAGCTAAGGGCATTTGGTGAAATCTGGATCACAGGTTTACAGTACGAGGAGAGGAGTTGGGATTTGCAGACAAAAACATAAGTAATAATCTGAAATTTGGTTAGCTAGCACTGTCCCTGGCTTGGTGAAGCTTTTGTAGTTCAAACTAGTACACCTGTAACAGAGAAATAGCAATGTATAAGAACAGTAACTAGTGAATGCATGAAAGGAGGGATTAGATAGTATTTTGCGCTCTCTCGTTGATGGTGGAGCAAGTCCATTGAATTAACGGTGAAGCCAATCAATTACCTAACAGTTTAATTTTGGAGGGAGAGGAGGTGATTGGCGAGATCAACGGGAAGATTATGTGGCGGAGGGTTGTTGGCATTATGATTCTAGTATGGCTCTATGATACAGGTGTTGTACTTTATGGCAACTCACTCAAGTGGCAATGGTCTGTTCAGGCTCTCAAAATGATGGAAATTAAGAAGCTCACAGGTGAATGGTTCAAAAGGTGCGGACCCACAGGTTCGTCGTCCAAGAGGTGCGGTCATACCCACAGGTTACCCGTTTAGAAGGTGCGGAACCCCATTTCACTCACTTCAAGGCAGAGAAGCGCGCTCGCGTGGGGTTTCTTATGTTTGGCCCGTGGTATTTAGCCCACCATTTCTGATGCTATGGTTTTGGCCCGTGGTATTTAGCCCGCCATTTCTGATGCTATGGTTTTGGCTCGTGGTATAGGATCTATTTTAGCCCCGGTTTGGATCCCTTGTATTGGTTATTGATGGTTTTGTCCCATGGTGCGAATAAGGGCTTGACTATAAATAGGGAAGGAGATCACTTGGCTAAGGCATCTTTTCAATTAAATATCTTAAGATCTGAAATATTGGGTTGTCAATGTAAAATGCTTGATCTAAATCAAAGTAAATTTGAAGGTGAATCTATGAAGTCGTGATCTCTCGGGCGCATGATCAGATCTGTGCATCTGACTGTCAGTGGTACATTGGAGGGTTGTTAGTTCGGTTCAAATCAAAGGTCCGCAGGTAATTCATAGTGCAGATGCGGAGGCTCGCAGTTCGGTGAAAGGTGCAGTGCGGTGGTACGCGGTCGAAAGAAAGGAACAATGCGGGGCTCGCAGCACGATTAAAGGCGCAGTGCGGTGATACAGTAAAAGTACGCGGTGCAACAGAGGGTACACTGCGGAGGCACGCGACGAAGCAGAAGAAGCTATGCGGAGCAAGGTCAGAGGTACGCGGCGTGATAGAAGGAGAAGCTGCGGAGATACATAAAAGTACACGGCGTGATAGAAGCAGAAGGTGCACTGGCACAGTAGAAGTACGCAGTAAGATAGAAGGCAAAGTGCAGAGATATGCAATATAGCAGAAGGCGCTTTGCGTGGATACAGGAACAGTTGTTGCTAGAGGTTCATTCAGCAATTCAATACCTAAGAGCATACTATTGTTAATATATCTGCTCAGAACACAGTAATAGCATCAGGATCTTGGATTATATTCAATGCACTTCTCTATGAACACATTTAATGATTGCTACTTAATGTAATTACTTGTGACAATCCATAAATATGTGCATTGGGAAATTTGAGTTCCTATATCTCCATCCTTAAAAAACAATTTCTAATGAATTTCAGTCTACTAGACAATCAACAATCCGATGTAAAACTCTCTTTTCGTGGCATATAAAAGAACTGGAAGCACAATCTATATGCTACATACACACCCCATTCACCTTTTGAAATTTCATAGATAATTAAGTAAAAAACTTAGGTATGCAATGCTAGGGATCTCAAAATATGAATAGAGAATTCAACATGAATAACATGCAGACACCCACATAATTGTGGCAGACTTTGCCATACTCTTGCCAACATTTATTCCACAACCTTGACAACTACTTTATCCAACAATTTACAATATATGCCAAAGTCCTAAGATGGCCAATAGCATCACCTATTGTTCAGATCATGATAAGTAGATCTGCACCCGATCTGCACTCAGAACCTAACCCTAACTGCTAGGAAAATGAAAATCTTGTACTCCTGTCAAACCTGCAGAAACATGAATGCCAGAAGTAGAAACACATTAATCTGAAAATTATGCCAGCTAGTACAAAAAAAAACAAATCACTCAATCACACACCTATCTTCTATATTAATTGAAAGAAAATCTAAACCCCTACCTTGACTTTATTTTACAGGTGAATAAAAGGTTAGGGAATCAAAAAAATATCTCATCCCAGTGATGCACATAGGCTTGAAATACAAAAACCTCAGCCCAATCTACTTAGAATATTGTGCTCAGCCTGCATGAATAAGTGACCTAGAATATAGTGCTACTCTCCTAAAGAACTGTGCCCTAGACAAAATCTGGAAAGTCATCTTATGCATCCGCTTTTCTTAACTTAAAATAGCATCTAATGAAGGATAAAACAGTTCCTAAACATACCACTGAAAGGCACTTTCTACAATAAGAAAAGCCGCACCTGAAAACAGCAACCTGCTAAGAATAAATTCTGCATCTAAGAAAGGTGCATGCATGCATCTCTATCTCAATTACATATCTGCTTCACCTCCATCAATCATGTCTCTCCTACTATTGCACCTTCACTCCAGGTCTCACTATTATGCACAGAAACCAAGGCAAGTACCATCTGAGAGCACCAAGGTTGGAGGATGATCTTCTATGCATTGTTGTATTGAAGGAGAACAATGACCAAGCAACCAAATAAAACTAGCACTCCCTCCTTGCAAGGAAAGCACTCTCCACCAGACCAAATCCATACTTTCACATCTTGATTCTCAAGAACCATCAATGTCTACCTCCTTTGTTCAAAGAAGACTTTTTCAACAACTGCATGCTTTGAATCAGTTACTATTCCACAGTGGGTTATGGAACAGTTTCGTAGACATACAAATTATCACTGGAAGGTTCTATCATACAAATTATAACACCCCTAGTGCATTGCAAATGGAACAGTTTCGTAGACATACAAATTATCACTGGAAGGTTCTGTCATACAAATTATAACACCCCTAGTGCATGGCAATTGTTCTATTGCTACTGCTTTTGGTTAGTCAGTAACTTAGTAGTTAATTTTGCACATTGTGATGTTGATTGGGAGATGATGTTTTGGATATGTTACCACCCAAACTAGCAAACTTGCCAAGATCTCTGTAAACTGCTAAGATGGTACACACTAGATAAGTGTCCACTGTCACCTTGAGGCTCGGCAAAGTCTCCAATCTCCGCTTTGAGGTATGTTATGAAGCTCCACGATTTCCTCTTGCAGCCATACAAACTATCATGATGACATCAAGACAGTTATATCAATGTAATAATTTAGATTTTCCAATGCCAAATTTAGCTCTTCAAGCAACCAAAATCAAAATTCTGTAGCAGTTTCAAGCATTTCATACATAGATAGTAAATAAGCATTTCATGCATAGATAGTGAATATTCAACTTCAAACTCAGTGAAAATGATGAAAGATGAGAAGAACAAAATATTTGTCCCCTATGACAGCAAATTCAAGTTTTCAGAAAAGGAAATAAGACTTCGATGCAGGATTCTATAATTGATGCCTTTTCATTTTTCTTTTTAAAACGTGTTTTGGAAGTTGCTACGTAATAGTATTATTTAATTTAAAAATAAATAAACATAAAATAAACAATTAATTGGATTGAGATTAAGTGATTTATTAGTTAGATGTAACAGTATATGGTTAAAGGATATTTAGTGAAGAAATATATTTTAATTATTCATCTCAAACAATTTAGATATAGTATCATCATATGTTCACATTTAAATGGAAAATATTAATGATATTTGATATTCTTATATATATATATGTGTGTGTGTGTGTGTGTGTGTGTCGTGTTTGTGAGCTTCCCTTATATACTATTACTTGAGATAGGATTAATGGTTTATTGGTGAGTACACAAGAATGGTTCAAATTTCATTTTATATGAGTATTTTGAAAGCCACCAAGAGCGAACTAATATTTGAGTATATTAAACCAACTCATTAATTAAAAATGTATAGGTTGTATAAGAAATCACATATGAGAGTATTTAATCAATCCTTGGGAATCTTCCCAGTACTAATAATACTTGTTTACAAGCATAGTGAACACACTTATGACTATCATGTATATGAGTCAGCTAAGAGGGACAAGTCCTAGGATGGATTAATAAGTCTTAGATATCGTGTAGATTTTGAACAAATCAAAATGGTGAGGACGCGAAGGAACCAAGGGCTTGGGGAGTCTTCACAAGGACCTCATTCAAATAACCCATTACCTTCACCAGAATTGACTCTCATCCTACGTTCCCTGGAGGAAATTAATGAAACCTTAAGAGGACGCCAAACAAATGAAATGGAAGGGGAACACCTTTCATCAGGGTTAGGGAACCCCGAGGGATCTAGAGACTATGATAAAAGACCTCCAGTGGAGGACATTACTAGGGAGCTCCAGAAGATTAAGCTCCCAGAGTTTGCAGCGGGTCGTGCTAGTGAGCGTGCAGAAGCCTGGTTAGAGGGGATGGGAAGGTGTTTTGCACTAAGGGATTACAATTCCAATTCCAAAGCCAAAATAGCAATATTACAACTCAGAGATAGTGCTCTGAATTGGTGGGGTAACTTGGAGCGTCAACTACACCTCACTCTAGACACAGTTACTTGGGAATTATTTGAGGAGAGGTTCAGGAAGAAGTACCTGCCAGCGTATTATGAAGAACAGCAGGTAGGAGCCTTCCATGCCCTGATACAGGGAGGTCGTACTGTAGAAGAATATGAAATTCGATTTATGGAATTGGTCAAGTATGTCTCATACATGGATACTGACCAGCGCCAAGCAGAGCGTTTTATGTATGGATTGAGACCTAACATTAGGAAAATGGTGCGGATGTGGAAACCATCCTCAGTGGCAGAAGCTATAGAACAGGCTCGTTATGTCGAAGAACACCTAGAATTAAAGGGTGAAGGTAGAGCCATCTTTCCACGTCAAACAGGGTTTATGGGGAAGGCCCCTCGTACCTTCCCAAGGAGAGGAAGTCGAAGGCCCCCACCATATGGAAACAGGGTTATACCTAGAATACCGACAGTAGGGATTTCAATGGTTTCTAGTGCAGCTTCACCCATAGCTTCAAGGGCGTGTACAAATCAAAGTCATAGGCGAGGAACGACGAGTGGGGGCAGGGGTTCCAGGGGAAGAAACTCTTTCCATAGAACTCCACAACATTCGGTTCAAGGTCCACCACGCATCACTTGTTGGGGATGCGGAGGACCTCATTATCAGCGAGACTGCCCTGAGTTTCAATCCGGTAGCAACAAAAGAGAAGGAAAAGAACTAATGGGGAGAACCGGTAGCCACCACCGAATCTATGCAGCAGTTGACAATCAGCAAGTTGAACACCAGTCTGCCGTGGTAGAAACCTCAGGTATGATAAACAAAGTAAAAGTTAA
>APFE030873732.1:149697-160529 GCA_000404065.3 Pinus taeda
ATGACTTTAAACAAGTTGAGATGGCTTCTGGAATAAAACAAGCAGTAGGGCCTAGTGTAGACCAATGTCAGGTAAACCTCGGGGTGTGTATGACTAAGTTGAAGGCATACGTCACAGAATTGGGAACGTATGATGTAATTGTTGGAAGGGACTAGCTAGAATCTCATCGAGCTTTAGTAGACTGTTTCAAGAAGAAGGTGATCTGTTTAGATGATGAAGGTAGGCCAATTGAGATTTGTGGAATCAAGAGGGGAGTGTCCCTACGATTCATATCCATGATGAAAGTAAAACGTTGTCTCAGACAAGATTGCAAATTGTATTTGGTCAAGATGGTAAGTGACCAGAAGGGACCTTCCCTAGATCAACATCCAGTTTTGGCTAAATTCAAGGATGTTTTTCCAGAGGAGTTGCCTAGATTACCTCCTATAAGAGAGATTGATTTCACTATTGATTTAAAACCAGGTGCAGAACCAATATCTAAGACACCCTATAGGATGACAACTCCAGAGCTTTGTGAGTTACAGATGCAGTTAAAGGAGCTCTTAGACTTGGGATTGATCAAACCTAGTATTCCCCTTGGGGTGCACCAGTAATTTTTGTCAAGAAGAAGGATGGCTCCTTGCGGCTATGCATAGATTATAGAGACTTAAACAGAGCCACGATAAAGAGTAGGTACCCAATACCTCGAATAGATGACTTATTTGATCAAATGAAAGGGGCAGCGGTCTTCTCAAAAATCGATCTACGATCTGGGTACCACAAATTGAGGATAAAGGAGGAAGACATCTCAAAAACTACATTTTGAACTCGGTTTGGGCACTATGAGTTCGTCGCTGTTCCATTCGGTTTAACCAATGCACCAGCAGTGTTCATGAGCCTCATGAATGGTGTGTTCAGAAAGTATTTGGACCAATTCGTGCAAGTCTTCCTTGATGACATTCTTATATATTCCAAGAATGAAAAGGAGCATGAAAAGCACCTAAGGGTAGTATTGACTTGTTTAAGGGAAGATCAATTGTATGGGAAATTGTCAAAGTGTTCCTTCTTTCAAAAGAAAGTCCATTACCTTGGGCACATCATTTCAGGAGAAGGGATTTCAGTTGACCCAGAAAAGGTGAAGGCCATAATGGATTGGCCAGTACCAAAAAATGCCCATGAGGTACATAGTTTTATGGGGCTAGCTGGGTATTATCGCAGGTTTGTGGAAGGGTTTTCAAGGATTGCAAAACCCATCACCACATTACAACGAAACGGGGTTAGGTATGAATGGACAAATGAATGTGACACTGCATTCACAGAGCTGAAGAGGTTACTAACTAGTGCACCGATCCTTCAAGTACCAGACATGAGAAAGGACTTCACTGTCTGCACCGATGCTTCAGCACAGGGAATGGGTGCAGTATTGATGCAAGAAAGCGGGGTAATAGCTTACGCTTCTAGAAAATTGAAGAAGCATGAAGAGTTATATGCTACCCACGACTTAGAATTGGCAGCAGTGATGTTAGCCTTGAAGCTATGGAGACACTACCTCATCGGGAGAAGGTTTGAGTTAAGAACAGATCATCAAAGCCTAAAGCATCTCTTCACTCAAAGGGATTTGAACGCCAGACAAAGGCAATGGAGTGAATTCATGAGTGAGTATGATCTTGAAATCTCATACATCAAGGGAAAGGAGAATGTAGTGGCGAATGCACTAAGTAGGAGGCCACGAACTTTATCCCTAGTAGCCTTAAAGGTAAATTTAAGGCAGCAAATATTGGAGAAACTCTTTGAAGATAGTTGGTACTTAAAAGTCATCTCAGCTATTTAAAATGGGAAGTAAATAGAACCAAAGTTTGAAGGATATGTCCTTGAACCAGATGGGCTATTGAGGTTCCAAGGGAGAATGTACGTACCTAAGGAAGGGGGTATAAGAGAAACCATCCTCTAAGAGTCTCATAGAGCACTCTATTGTGCACATCCTGGGGTAAAGAAGATATACGCAGACGCAAGGAAACTCTTTTTTTGGGCAGGAATGAAGCATGACATAGTCCAGTTTGTCACCAAATGTCTTGAATGTCAGCGAGTGAAGGCTGATCATCGCCATCCAGCAGGACTCCTACAACCTCACGACATCCCTACATCTAAATGGGAAGTAATTTCCATGGATTTTGTGGTGGGTTTGCCACTCACTTCCCAGAGGCACAATGTTATATTGGTTATAGTTGATAAATTGACCAAAAGTGCCCATTTCATTCTAGTAAGGGACACTTACGATGTTACGGATGTGGCGCGAGTGTTTGTCAATGAAGTTATCCGACTGCACGGATTGCCCACAAAGATCATTTCTGATAGAGACTCCCGATTTACATCTAGGTTTTGGATAAGTTTGCAGTCAGCCCTGGGAACTCAGTTAAACCTAAGCACTGCATACCATCCAGAAACAGATGGGCAGACCGAAAGAGTAAATCAGGTTCTGGAGGACATGCTTAGGATGTATGTCATGGATAATCAGACTCAGTGGGAAAGGTACTTACCATTGGTAGAGTTTGCCTATAATAATAGTTATCACAGTTCAATCGGGATGCCTCCTTATCAAGCTCTATATGGAAGACCTTGCAGGACTCCGTTGAGTTGGGAAAAGTTGGAGGACCGAGTGATAGTTGGCCCGGAGTTAGTTCAAGAAATGGAGGAACAGGTAAACAGGTTCGGCAAAGGTTAAAGGAAGCACAGGATAGACAGAAGAGTTATGCTGATTCGCATAGGATTGATCGCAATTATGAAGTAGGGGACCAAATTTTTATTCGTATTCGGCCCAACAAAAGCACCATCCGGTTTGGGAAGGGCACGAAATTGTCACCTCGGTTTGTAGGTCCTTTTAGGATCAAAGAGAAGATTGGACCAGTTGCCTATTGTCTTGTACTACCACCCCATTTGCATAAAACTCATGATGTTTTTCATGTATCTGTTTTACGACATTATGTTTCTGATGAATCTCACAAACTGGATTGGCAGGACTTGCAGGTCTCGGACATGGGAACCGTAATGGTAGAACCATTACGCATATTGGACCGTAGGGTTCGACAGCTCAGACGTCGCACAGTGGACCAAGTTAAGGTCCAGTGGGACAAGTATAGCCCAGGATCTGCTACCTGGGAGGATGCAGAGACTATGCGTCGTGACTACCCCTCATTTTTTGAGCATCTGTGATGCCTATTTTGACTTAGATAGCTACCTATGTTAAGATCCTATTCCCATGTTATTTATTTATGAACATTATGTAATATTGATGCATTTGGTTGACACATAAAACTACTTATGTGAATCACTTGATAGATTTGATATTAATGATAGAAATGGTTGATGTATGGACTACATGTATGACTCACTTAATGATGGACTATCTAGTATGTAACTTGTAAAATTATTTTGGTTCATATATATAGCTCGAGTGGGTATGCTTTATTTAAATGAATGACTTAGCAAGAATTCCTAGATTGACACATGGATACTAGACTTAGTAATGTGATGCTTATATGTCTTGTTGTTGTATAAATGCATGAATAAGAACTAACCCACAGGAGAAAAGAACTATGTGATAGCCAAGAAGGACGGATGAGACATCTCATGAGGAAGGTATAATGTACATTATTTTACTTCATTTGGTATCCACTTGATATACACTCTTATGACATGAGAAAATGCAAATGACAGTTGACAAGACGACCTAACTGGATTATTCGATGACAAGTCCAACCAGCTCTATAGTGTGGTCTATATTAGGGTATTGACCCTAGTTCTGCAGGAGGGGTGGAGGCATTTCCCACCGTGTATCCTCCAAAACCTGGAATCGTGGGAGGGCAGTGATGGACACGCTCCCCTAGACATGTGATGATGATTTCCAGTTGCCTGTTGGGGGAAGTTAGGTCGATGTATTCGACACTCCCACCTTGATGGTTTTATCAGTGGTTAGTATGGT
The DNA here is from genome assembly GCA_000404065.3 of Pinus taeda. NCBI lineage: Eukaryota > Viridiplantae > Streptophyta > Pinopsida > Pinales > Pinaceae > Pinus > Pinus taeda. The sequence continues at coordinate 153,656 of APFE030873732.1, forward strand.
CGTTGCCACTGATAAAGTAGCAGAGGACGGATAGGGTGGGAACGGAAGTAGGCCAGGGTGGATAAGAGGATATAGATCAGTTGGAGACTCTTGAGTGGAAGAAATGTCATTGTCGGACTTATCCGATTTCATTGCTATAACTCTCTCTGGTTGCTATGCTTTCAAACTCCTTGCATCTTTTCATTCTAACTTCGGGACGAAGTTTTCTGAAGGAAGGGTGTATGTAATGCCCCACTTAAATCTTATCCTACAAATTTTGTTAATGTTTACATTATCTAAAAATATTGAGAAATATAGGTCTAATATAAAATTCATGATTTCCATTATTTAAATTCACCACTTACCTCATCAATTTTAATATTGAGTAGAATTTGGTCTCCTTCCATTATTTCAAAATGTATGTATTCATTTCACATTACCCAATGTACCCTCACATTTATTAAGGAGAAGACATGGTCCTCTCCATGTAATTACATTTCACATTCCCCAATGTACCCTCACATTTACTTGGGAGAAGACATAGTCCTCTCCAACTCATTGTCAATATATATATTCATTTCACATTACCCAATGTACCCTCACATTTATTAAGGAGAAGACATGGTCCTCTCCATGTAATTACATTTCACATTCCCCAATGTACCCTCACATTTACTTGGGAGAAGACATAGTCCTCTCCAACTCATTGTCAATATATATATTCATTTCACATTACCCAATGTACCCTCACATTTACTAAGGAGAAGACATGGTCCTCTCCATGTAATTACATCTCACATTTCCAAATGTACTCCTAGCTTACTTGGGAGAAGAGAAGTCAACTATAAGGATGGGTGAGAAGTTAATGACATTAATGAGAGATGGTTGAGATGGAGAAGGGAATGAGGGTATAAAAAGGGAAGGGAGAAGGCAGAAAAGGGGGAAGTTTTTGGGAGGTTTTGCTTATGATTGTGGGGGTTGGTTGTGATTGTTTGGACTTGTTATGATTTTGGGGAAACCTTGGAAACCTATGGAGGTTTCTTGGGTTTGAGAGGAGGAAAGTATTGTTATCTGGTTTTGCACATTCTTCTTGAGGACACACTATATCTGGTTGGACTTGGGCACGAAGGGCTAGGGAAACTGTGGAGGTTTCCTGGGCTAGGAATTTGTTTCCTAGTTGGCTGGGAGGTAAATCCGGTTGGGTTGGCGAGAAGGAGCGTCAGCTGGAGCTATAAGACAAAGGTATCATCATCAACCGCCGGACCAGGTATTTTTCCATGGGCTACTCTTGTTAAGTTGATATCAATGGAATGTTCACCTTAATTTATGTTGCTTATGATAAAATGATAAGATGTTAAATGTGTAAAGCTATGTGAGAAGGTCAGCAAGCTCCTTTTATTACTTTTAAATTAATAGGAAAATAGATTTGTTAGTATATAATAGATTAAGGCTCTAATAATAGGAATCGGGTTCTTACACATGGTATCAAAGCCAGGTTAAACCTCTAGGACCTATGGACCCTTATTTTGGCTTCCTTCTCAAATTGTTAATTTAATTTAACTCCTCTTTCATACTCTAATCTGACCTTGTAGCTGTTAAGCTGTTGTGGTTAACACCTTTGGCATTTTCTTTTGAGCTGAAACAAGAAAATGTCAGTCAAATATCATTCACTCAACACATAAAATTATTAGTCACCTAGCAAAACAATCACTAATCCGTCTTCAATCCCTTTTTCTTATTGAAGTGGAAAGGAATTGAATCTTCAATATTCCTCTATACTGTCACCGTAATGAGTTAATTCTGGACTACTTCTTTACTGATAATGAAGTTGGCTTGTATATATATATATATATATATATATATTATATATATATATATATATATCAATCATCAGAATTTATACTATGACAGTCTGAAGTAACAAACTTCGTATATTTCATAGATGAGGATATTCGATTCTGCTAGACATTAGAGATTTTCAAGGCTACAAACCGCTACAGGAGGTCATCCTTTAATGCTATAATTATGCAATGAACAGACTTCAATAGCCACAGGGATCTGAGGAAACTCTAGGCTGCTAATTACAGAGTTGTCCACACAGTTTCGTCCTAAAAACTAAAACAATGTTGCAAGGAGGATTGGTTGTTGCACTAAAAATCGTCCATTTTAAGCTTGGAACTTGGGCTCTTGTAAAAATGGAGAATTGCTAAAATAGCATATTTTCAAAACCTAATAAAACTCATTGTGTAGCCAGTTTTGACTGGATGCATAACTTTAAACGATTTGGATTTTGAATTGAAAAGAAAATCTTTGTTGAAAAAGACATAAACAGGGACAGAATATGGCCATTGACTGCTCTTTGACCTATGCTCACACTAAAAGACTGTGCAGCTATTCTTATATACATATATTCTATCCCTGCTCGTATATATGGTACTCTTACGCGTGTAAGAAATCCAGCTGAAGCCTATGGCAGTGGACAAGTATACAAGCTCTGTGTTCAATGACAGTTAATGATGTGTTGGGCATGTTATTCCATCACAGGGCATGCAATGGTTTTAATTCTACTCTGTTTCAACTTATCCTATCTAGCGTCATAATGCAATCTGTAGCGACTTGTCAACCTCACTTTTATAGCCATAAGACCCGCAAATGGTAAATCTTTTGAGTTCAACTCTAGTGGCACTTATGTTATGAATATAGTTCATAAGAAATGAGACCCTTGAAATGGAAAGATAGTTGGTGAACCAGGCTTATATTGTTGATGTTTCATGTTCCCTAGAAATCAAATTGTTCATCGTATAGTCTCATCAAATGAGGATGGGGATTGTTCAATGTTTCAGCCATATCTACATTCTGGATACTAGAAACCAAATTTTCATAAATAAACTGAACACAACCACCATCATAATTGAGCCTACAAATGTTAGGTTGACACAAATAGGGCTCTGCCATTAGTAAATAGAATCTAACATGAGAAATTTGAGTACCATGGTCAAGTGGAACTAATGATTGAATAATCTGCTTTGCAAAGAGGATAATCAATCTGTTTAAGGCAAAATATAAGTGTTGGAAAATAAAGAAGATAAACACTTTTAGGCTACTTCATTTCCAACTTATTTGGCATGAAGTGGTAAAAATGATTATCTCTTATTGATAACCATACAACTGGTCTAGATTGGCCTTTGTGGTGATGTGGTGATGCTTGCTACATAGACTAGTGATGCAAAATATATGTGTACCTTGAAGAAAGGACAATGACACTGTACACCCAATCAAGATATTTTTTAGATGGACAGGTAATTTTAGATGGGCATTCCTTTCCACACAATTTAATATTACTCAGTGTCATCTAGAGGACAGGCAGACATTACAGTCGATGTGAACAGGAATAGCTTCCAGGAAAATAGCTTGCCTGTAGTTAACATTTCTCAAGTTAGGAAATATCACAGCCAGTTTTTCAAATATTATATTAATGTTTGTAAGATCCTAAATCTATATCCTTTATGTGCCATCGCCTATCCCAAAACCTTCAGGCATGTACCATCATTCATGGATTGTTTCAACTTTCTCTTAAACCCTACTATTGTTGATGTTGCTTCTTCTCAGTCATAGCATTTTAGCTAACTTAGTCATTGCATTAGAGTTGGAGATCACAAACTAACGAGATCAAATGACAAATCCAAGAGTTGTTGTATCAAAGTGTTCCTCCCTGTGCGTAGTTACTCTCGTTTGAGGAAATAATGACGTTCTAGGGTTCTTCACGTTGACTTGCCAAGCAATAAATAGGAATCATTTTTAATATTCATAATCTTTTTATATGTAAAAAGGAAACTAATCACTTGGGGAGAATGTTTGTCATTAAGAACACATTAAAGACATAGATACTTGGATAGAATTATATCTAAATGAGTAGTGAATCATTCAGGATTCAATTGCAACTACCTCGTTGATGGGCATAATAGATGCTAATTCCAACTATAACTTGATGATTTTATCATTATTCTTCAAAGGCATCTTCATATTTACTAAAATGTAGACTAGAATATTTTGTAGACTCTTTTCAATCATTCATTGTATGCCATTTAGACAAATTGTACTTTTAGAAGTCATTAAACATTTGGCTTTTTCACCTTTACCTATACAGCTCTTTTTGACATTTACGAGTCATTTAGGATTTGGATTTTTGATAAGAGTGAGTGATGATTTTCCTTGGTTACTCCTGAGAGTGGCTTGGACTGAGATAGTGACACTCCCATTGTTGGTCTTGATGTGTTTGTACAGCGGATGGATGTAAAGGACCAATCAACGATATTTGAAAATGCATCATTTATTTGACACAGCTCATGTGGATCAACATTTCCAATCCTCTGGCAGATGATAAAATATGTTGTGGCAGAGTATTTCCGCACGGTTTGATAGTCGTTTGAATAATAGGAAGCCAAAACATCCACATGAACAGTTGTTGCTAGAGGTTCATTCAGCAATTCAATACCTAAGAGCATACTATTGTTAATATATCTGCTCAGAACACAGTAATAGCATCAGGACCTTGGATTATTTTCAATGCACTTCTCTATGAACACATTTAATGATTGCTACTTAATGTAATTACTTGTAACAATCCATAAATATGTGCATTGGGAAATTTGAGTTCCTATATCTCTATCCTTAAAAAACAATTTCTAATGAATTTCAGTCTACTAGACAGTCAACAATCCGATGTAAAACCCTCTTTTCATGGCATATAAAAGAACTGGAAGCACAATCTGCATGCTACATACACACCCCATTCACCTTTGGAAATTTCGTAGATAATTAAGTAATAAACTTAGGTATGCAATGCTAGGGATCTCAAAATATGAATAGAGAATTCAACATGAATAACATGCAGACACCCACATAATTGTGGCAGACTTTTCCATACTCTTGCCAACATTAATTCCACAACCTTGACAACTACTTTATCCAACAATTTACAATATATGCCAAAGTCCTAAGATGGCCAATAGCATCAACTATTGTTCAGATCATGATAAGTAGATCTGCACTTGATCTGCACTCAGAACCTAACCCTAACTTCTAGGAAACTGAAAAGCTTGTACTCCTCTCAAACCTGCAGAAACATGAATGCCAGAAGTAGAAACACATTAATCTGAAAATCATGCCAGCTAGTACAACAAAAAAAACAAATCACTCAATCACACACCTATCTTCTATATTAATTGAAAGAAAATCTAAACGCCTACCTTGACTTTATTTTACAGGAGAATAAAAGGTTAGGGAATCAAAAAAATAGCTCATCCCAGTGATGCACGTAGGCTTGGAATACAAAAACCTCAGCCCAATCTACTCAGAATATTGTGCTCAGCCTGCATGAATAAGTGACCTAGAATATAGTGCTACTCTCCTAAAGAACTGTGCTCTAGACAAAATCTGGAAAGTCATCTTATCCATCCGCTTTTCTTAATTGAAAATAGCATCTAATGAAGGATAAAACAGTTCCTAAACATACCACTGAAAGGCACCTTCTACAATAAGAAAAGCCGCACTTGAAAACAGCAACCTGCTAAGAATAAATTCTGCATCTAGGAAAGGTGCATGCATGCATCTCTATCTCAATTACGTATCTACTTCACCTCCATCAATCATGTCTCTCCTACTGCTGCACCTTCACTCCAGGTCTCACTATTGCGCACAGAAACCAGGGCAAGTACTATCTAAGAGCACCAAGGTTGGAGGATGATCTTCTAAGCACTGTTGTATTGAAGGAGAACAATGACCAAGCAACCAAATAAAACTAGCACTCCCTCCTTGCAAGGAAAGCACTCTCCACCAGAACAAATCTCTACTTTCACATCTTGATTCTCAATAACCATCAATGTCTACCTCCTTTGTTCAAAGAAGACTTTTTCAACAACTGCATGCTTTGAATCAGTTACTATTCCACAGTGGGTTATGGAACAGTTTCGTAGACATACAAATTATCGCTGGAAGGTTCTGTCATACAAATTATAACACCCCTAGTGCATAGCAAATGGAACAGTTTCGTAGACATACAAATTATCGCTGGAAAGTTCTGTCATACAAATTATAACACCCCTAGTGCATGGCAATTGTTCTATTTCTACTGTTTTTGGTTAGTCAGTAACTTAGTAGTTAGTTTTGCACATTGTGATGTTGATTGGGAGATGATGTTTTGGATATGTTACCACCCAAACTAGCAAACTTGCCAAGATCTCTGTAAACTGCTAAGATGGTACACACTGGACAAGTGTCCACTGTCACCTTGAGGCTCAGCAAAGTCTCCAATCTCCGCTTTGAGGCATGTTATGAAGCTCCACAATTTCCTCTTGCAGCCATACAAACTATCATGATGACATCAAAACAGTTATATCAATGTAATAATTTAGATTTTCCAATGCCAAGTTTAGCTCTTCAAGCAACCAAAATCAAAATTCTGTAGCAGTTTCAAGCATTTCATACATAGATAGTAAATAAGCATTTCATACATAGATAGTGAATATTCAACTTCAAACTCAGTGAAAATGATGAAAGATGAGAAGAACAAAATATTTGTCCCCTATGACAGCAAATTCAAGTTCCCAGAAAAGGAAATAAGACTTCGATGCAGGATTCTATAATTGATGCCTTTTCATTTTTCTTTTTAAAACGTGTTTTGGAAGTTGCTACGTAATAGTATTATTTAATTTAAAAATAAATAAACATAAAATAAACAATTAATTGGATTGAGATTAAGTGATTTATTAGTTAGATGTAACAGTATATGGTTAAAGGATATTTAGTGAAGAAATATATTTTAATTATTCATCTCAAACAATTTAGATATAGTATCATCATATTTTCACATTTAAATGGAAAATATTAATGATAT